>JAFVLL020015865.1:0-40141 GCA_021397915.2 Tor tambroides | reverse complement strand
TATTTGCCATATAGAAATATAATTTCTACCAAAAACAGTGATTGATCTGGTCAGTGATGTTGGACTGCTATTATTTTGAACACAACTGTACACTGATCGATTTTCACTCAGGTGAACAAACCGATAGGGAAGGTGCAAATCATCACGGCAGATCTGTCTGAGATCCCACGCTGCAACTGCAAAGCCGAAGACGAGAACCCATGTGGCATTGACTCAGAGTGCATCAACCGCATGCTAATGTACGAGTGTCATCCTCAAGTGTGTCCAGCAGAGGCTCACTGTCAGAACCAAAGCTTCACCAAACGCCAGTACACTGAGGTGGAGATCTTTAGGACGCTGTCACGTGGTTGGGGTTTACGCAGTGTGTCTGACATCAAGAAGGTGGGCTGTATTTACTTGCTGATTTATTTGAGAGATATAACACACACACACACACACACACATTAGACTCATCATGTCTCTCTTCCCCATTTATTTACTTTACTCCACCATAGGGAGCTTTTGTGAATGAGTATGTTGGAGAGGTCATTGACGAAGAGGAGTGTCGAGCCAGGATCAAACATGCACAGGAAAACAACATCTGTAACTTCTACATGCTCACACTGGATAAGGTCAGTCGTCTGAGGCGATTTTCAATCCAGATTATCCTGATAAGATGTTCTCCACTTACCTTAACACTGGGCTCTGTTTTCTGTGTGTGTGCAGGATCGGATCATAGATGCCGGACCGAAGGGAAACCAATCACGTTTTATGAACCACAGCTGCCAGCCGAATTGTGAGACACAGAAGTGGACAGTGAATGGAGACACCAGAGTCGGGCTGTTTGCTTTAGAGGACATTCCTACAGGTGAGTTTGCATCTGAACTAGATAATATGGTACTAGAATGGTGGTGAATGTTTGTTTAATAGGTTTGTTGGCTGTTCTCAGGTGTTGAGCTCACTTTTAACTATAACTTGGAGTGTCTTGGTAATGGGAAGACTGTGTGTAAATGTGGAGCGCCCAACTGCAGCGGATTCCTTGGTGTCAGACCAAAGGTATGGCATGGTGCATGTATTTAAGAGGTGTTTTTAAAGGAATATTTAGAGTTAAAGTTATGTCATTATACATGACAAAAATTTCTCTTCAGAATCAGCCCTCATCAGACGACAAGGTGCGGAAACTGAAGAAGAAGGTTGCGGTGAAGCGTAAGAGCCAGTTGGAAGTTGCCAAGGAGCGAGAGGATGAATGTTTCTTCTGTGGTGATGGAGGGCAGATTGTGTCTTGTAAGAAGCCCGGCTGCCCCAAGGTCTATCATGCCGACTGTCTGAATCTGTCCAAGAGACCTGCAGGTGAGTGACTCATTTTCAAAGAGCATGAGTCACCTAATTTGTTTTAACATGTTTCATTGTCAAGGTATTTTACCTAGCTCTGAATTTTGATTATGATGTGTTTCTTTCATGGTGAGCTCAGTTTTTCTTTTATGTATTTTGTATTGAAACAGGAAGTTGGGCTGTCCTTTAAAAAAACAACAACAGCAAAAAAGATGAAAGCTTTTAGTTGACAGTAATGTGTAAAAGTTTAGGAGGAATTTTTAATGTTTTGAAAGAAGTCTCTTATGCTTACGAAGGTTGCAATTTTTTGACCAAAATATATTAAAAACAGTAATATTGTGAAGTATAGTTACAATTAGGGATGCACGATATTATCGGACTGATATCGGAATCGGCCGATAATGGCTTTACATGTAAATATCGGCATCGGCCCGTTATGAAAAAGTATGCCGATGTGTCTTGCCGATAAGAGGAATACGTGTGTGACTCATTCTTGAAGCAAAGTTTTGTCTGAATGATGATTAGATTCACTGTTTTGGATCGCTGCATTTATACTGAGAATGCACGTACAGAATGACGCCTTTGGTGTGTGATAGAGAAAACAGTAATAGCACGTGCAGCGACAGCAGTGGCAGCCTCCCCTGGTAAGGAGTTTTAATTCCGTAGGGGGCACGGTTGTTCTACTTCTAATTAAATTAAAAGTAAAATAGCCTACACAAATAACATTTAGACTGTGTTTCTGATTAAATAAATTAGTAATTGATGTCATAAAATGAGTATGTTTTGATTTAAAGGTCAGAAGCTATAGCTTACATGAAAAAAAAAAAAAAATCACAAACATGACATTTGTGAATTAAAGGGGTCATAGAATGGGTAGAGAAAAGATCATTTTTATGTTTATTTGGTTTAATGCAATGTGTTTACCTGGTTTAAATAAAAAGAAAACGCTCTATTTTTCACATAATTTACATTATTTTATCTCCTCTAAGCCCCGCCTTTCTGAAACGGGTCGATTTTGACAATTCACCGATGAAAATCATCGAGGTGTGCTCTGATTGGCCAGCTGTATCGTGCGTTGTGATTGGCTGATTACTCTAAGCGTGTCGGAAATGTTACGCCCCTTACCATATGTGGAATATCAGCCTCCTGAGCAATTAACAGGTGATAATGTCGACTACTACCTTATCAATTCGAGCCCGAATCTGATCCAGAAAATGCAGAAGACCAAGCTGATCAGTCAACTCGGCCAGCGCGACTTGATCAGAACGTAGCAGATTGGTAAGGTTTTACTTTACAAATAACTATTACACCGTGTCTACACCTGATGCGACATTTGTCGCAACGCAGCTAAAGTCTGTGAACACTAGACGCGACAAAGCGACCATTGAAAATCATTTGAAATTTGTGTCAACACGTCATAAATATAACGCAGCAGCAGTTTTCTGTCGGACATTTGTGGCGTCGTGTCTTACATCGCGTCAGCGTCCGGTGTAGACTAATGTTATATGTAATCACTTCAATATACTGTATATACGACGTTATAAGGTTCATAAAACAATCCTCGCTGAAGTGCGCAGCACAAACTCGAATATTTGGGTTGTACTGCTCTGGGACAGTGTTGAAAATAAAACGCAGCCACAGATCTCTTCTTATTTGTTCTTTTGGTAGGCCAAACAGAGAGCTTTTTCTTTCGCATCCAAACACACAGCGTCCCCATGACATGGCGCCGGCGCACAAGACAACATACAGCGAGAAAGGAACGCCCTCTTTCTTTGCGTATTCCTTTGGGCGGTGTTAGGCAAATCTCCCAAAATGCTGACGTAGATAACTGGGGGTGTGTTTGAAGGAGCCGTTTTAGGGGGGTGTGGCAGACTTCTAACTTTAATAAAGAATATCTCTTTGGATTTGAGACTTTAGTCTTTGCAACTTTACAGATCTTCTTTATGCACCAAGAGCTTGTAACAGTCCAAAGAGAAAGGAAAACTTGAAAACTCATTCTAGGACCCCTTTAAATAATTTTATATATACTGATTTATTCATTTATGTGTCATGTTTTATTTTTTAAACAAATTATAAGCTCTAAAAGATTTTAAGAATTTTTACGACTCTTTTGCTTTAGACCATCTACAAATGTTAAATATTAAAATAAAATGTTAGGGTTAACACTGCATCTTCCTGGGAAAAAAAAATGCAGCGATTGATATAGTTTATTTATAGTTATTTTCAAAGCTTCAGTGTACTGTCAAAAAACCTTCGTTATTGTTTATTTAATTCTAACAAATAAGTTCTTGTTAAAAACTAACCAAAATTACAAATATTTTGCTTATAATTTCTGCACAGGAGAGACTTCCAAACAAAAGGAAATATATCGGTATCGGTATCAGCCAAAATGAGTTGAAAAATATCGGCATATCGGATATCCGCAAAAATCCAATATCGTGCATCCCTAGTTACAATTTTAACTGTTTTACATATTTTTTCTTTTCAATAAAAAGTTTCATTTATTCCTGTGATGGCAAAGTTGAATTTTCATTATCATTACTCCAGTCTTCAGTGTCACATGATCTTTTAGAAATCATTCTAATATGTTGATTTGGTGCAGATGAAACATTTCTTAGTATTATCAATATTGTTCTGCTTAATATTTATGTGGAAAAATATTAAGCAGAACAATATTGACAATATTGAACAATATTGATAATACTAATGCTGCTTAATATTTTGTGGATGAAAGTTCAAAAGAACAACATGGATTTGAAATATAATTTTTTTTTTGTAACACAAATTGTAACAAAAAGCTGAATTTAAGTAATTATTTCTTTCTGACCCCCAAACAATGACAAAACCATGATTTGCTGCTTGCTTTTATTAGTTTGTGACGGCTGTTTTTTAAAGAAGTTTCTTATGCTCATCAAGGCTGCTTTTATTTAATCAACATGCAGAAAAAACATTTCATTTTGTGAAATATTCTTGCAATTTAAAATAACAGTTTTATATTTTAATATACTTTAAAATATAATTTATTCCTGTGAAGCAAAGCTGAATCTTCAGCATCATTACTCCAGTCATGTCACATGATCCTTCAGAAATCATTCTAATATGCTGATTTATAATCAATATTGGAAACAGTTGTGCTGCTTAATATTTTCTGGTACCTGTGATACTTTTTTCAGGATTCTTTGATAAATAAAAAGTTTAAAAGGACAGTGTTTATTCAAAAAATAGACATTTTGTGTTACAATCTACACTACAATTCCAAAGTTTGTGGTCAGTAAATTTTTTTTTTTTCTTTTCTTTTTTTTAAGAAATTAATACTTTTATTCAGCAAGGATGTGTTAAATGGATAAAAAGTGTTAATGACTTACATTGTTAGAACAGATTTCTATTTTGAATAAATGCTTTTTAACTTTTTATTCATCAAAGAATCAAAGAAAAAAGTATCACAGGTTCAAAAAAAAAAAAACCCCAACAGTTTCAACACTGATAATAAATCAGCATATTAGAATGATTTCTGTAGGATCATGTGACACTGAAGACCAGAGAAATGGCTGATGAAAATTCAGCACTGCGTCACAGAAATAAATTCTATTTTAAAGTATATTAAAATAGGAAACCAATACTACAAATTGCAATAATATTTCACAATATTACTTTATCAAATAAATACAGCCTTGATGAGCATAAGAGAATCCATTAAAAAAAACATTAAAAATCTTACTGATCCCAAACTTTTGAATGGCAGTGTGTGTGTGTGTGTATATATAGGAGGAGGTTTGCAGAAACAACAGCAACTTATAAATAAACAGTAAAACATTCAGTTTATTTTTACAAACAGTGGTTTGCTTCAAAATTCTTTTTTTAGCTTTTGTAATGTTAAATAATGGAAAAACTTTCCCGCTATTGGCTATTCGGTCAGCTCAGGATTTTATTCAAGCTGAATCATGACTGAATCTGCCTTATGTGCATTTTTCAGGCCGCTGGGAGTGTCCGTGGCATCAGTGTAATGAGTGTGGAAGGGAGGCAGCATCCTATTGCGAGATGTGTCCCAACTCCTACTGCAAACAGCACCGTGAGGGAATGCTGTTCATATCCAAACTGGATGGCAAGCTGTCCTGCAGTGAGCACGACCCGTGCGGCCCCGATCCTCTGGAACCGGGTGAAATTCGAGAGTACGTGCCCGGTACACCTATCCTAACCCCTCCGCCCAATATGGCAGTGTCGGGCAGGATACCCCTGCCTGCCCTACCGCCTGCTGCTCCGCTCTTCATTCCCGCCCCCAACAGACCCACGTTCCAAGCCCAAAGAGACCCATATGCAGACGAGGTGGTGGACAACGTGGTTTTGCCATCCTCTTCTCCTTCTAAGGACATCAAGGAGGAAGATATGAGTGATGAAGGCGAGGTGATGGAAGGGGTGATCGGAGATGAAGGGGAAGATGAAGGCCTTGAGGTTGTGGATGATGATGATGATGATGATGATGATGATGATGAAGACATGGATTATGGAGGGATGGGATTCGAGGACGAGGAGGAAGAAAAGGAAGAGGAGGACTGGGGAGATGAATATGTGAATGATGACTTAGAAGACACTGAGGACTTGGGGGAAGTGGAGGGGGACGACCAGGAATCATCATGGGATGAGTTTGTCGAAGGAGAAAAGTGAGCTCTCCTGCATTTTGGCTAGACATCCATCTATCGCACACGAACTGTCTCTCTGATGGGCACAGCAGGTGACCTGTAGGGAAAGTCAACTGCCGTTTTTCAGGTCGGTGACCAGCTGAACTTTTGAGAATGATGGACTGGTGCAACTTTCTTCAGTTGATGACGGTATCAGCTTGCCTTCTCAACCCAAGTCCTCTTGGAAAAGTCCATAAAGAGGGTTGGACCTGGTGCTGTGGGACTGTGATTTTTTTTTTCCAGTCCTTTTGTTGGAATATAATTAGTGTCTGGTGCTCTTTTTTGCTTTTTTTTTTTTTTTTTTTTTATATTTTCCTCGACGTGTTTACATTCTCTGATCCACACAGAAACATGACCTCACGGAGGGTTGAAATGGGGCACCACAAACCATACAGTTGTGTCTTACTAACAAAATCTGCATAGATTTTGATTACGGTTCATTGACAGAGAAAAGAGAACATAAAGCAGCAGATAACTAATGTTTAGTCCCTTCACCAGGTGATTACAATGATGGCTTTAAGCTCCACGGGTCACGCTACTTGAAAAGATTTCTTCAGGTCGGTCTGTTAGTATCACAGAGTGGCTACATGAGAATGAATAATAGGCATCCTATTACATTTTTTAGCTAAAAAAAAGTACTACTATCAAAAAGAACAAAGACGTATGACATTCCCAGCATCATCCTGCTTCATTTCAATCATGCACTTTTTTGTTGCATTTGTGTTTGTGTGTTGTTACTTCAGACAATATGTCAAGACTAAAGAAACTTAGTAGTTTTAAGTTTTTCTAAGTCTAGAGGAGTGATTGTATCACCTTTCATTCTCCATGCTTGTGGCCTTTGAGTCTCGAAAGCTTTTAGGAAAGATGAGTTTGTACTTCTTAGATAAGATGGATGTTACATAAGGCCTATTCGTACTTTCCCTAGTTAGTTCAATTTAACCACCATCTCAAAAAACTGTTCAAAAATCTCCAGATGCCTCATTGCAGTAACCATATAGAATGTCTGAGAAATTCTCCCCTTACATTGTGTTACAAATCTGCGGGTTATGTTTTCCTGCTATTTGTATTTGTGCGTGTCAATGAGCAGGTTAACTTTAAAAGGTGCCTCGGAATGTTTTGCACTCTTTCAGAGATCAGGAGAAATTCAAAGCGTCTTTTATATTCATGATTCCAAGCTGTGAAACTTGTTGTGGCAGTACATTGTGGCTGCTTTGTCATCCTCTATTAGGACTCAAGCAATCATATTTGCATTTAATATTTAAGGGATGCAGACGACCCCTTAAAAATGCATATTTAGACAAATAAATGTGGTCTTGCCCTAAATGATTATTTTTATTACAAATATCATCATACTGGAGCCCATTTTTTTTCCAGTAGTCATATTTTGGTTTCATTTTGCAACATTGATTTATGATCCTATATTAAAATTTCTCTCACCGACACTTGATTTTTAAAAATTATGAAAGCACCTTTTGTTTGAAACATCATTGTGCACCAAGTACAATTCCTGATTGAAAAACTGCCTCGTGTAATGAAGTTCAATGCCTTTAGGCCTTACACTGATTATTTCTGGTTCTGTAACTCTTTGCAACCTTAATCACGCGGATGCTTTTTTAAAAAGCTTCTTTTTTTTTTTTTCTTTATCATCATCATCATCATCATCATCAACCTTTGTACTTCTCTTTTCTTAGCTCTGTTTCTTCATACTTTTTGTCTCTTTGTATTTATGGTCTTTGTATAATCTTTTTCACTTGTTTTTGTGTTTCCTGTATGTTTGTTAAATCTGCTGCTGTGTTTCAGCGCTATGGGCCCTTGACACCATGCACAGGACAAAATGTTGATGACAGTTTCCTGAGGACATCTGGGCAAAAAGTTTGCTGCCATGTTAGAGACCCATGATTTTGTACTGTACCTTGTGCATAATAAATATAAGTAAAATTTTACAATAGACAGCAGTTTCTTTTGTTTTTTTATCAACTGTCTTTATGAGGTATATGTCCTAATGAGATCAAACCAGATATAGTTAATAAAATCTAATATCTTATATAAATCTTATATAATTAGCCACCCAGATCCAGTGGATCCTGCGAAAAAACTCTATACTAGTCCTCCTATGTTCATATATCTGAAGTACCTGAGTACAGGCATATTTCCTGAGCTATTTGTTCGTTACAGTTTGTTTTGAACTAAGTTAGAACTCTTCTAGTTTGCTGGTTTTAGCTGTTTCACAGCCTCTTGACTGGTTCTATAGACACTTTAAACCAGCAAAGACCATTAAAACTGTCCCATTCCGTATCAAAAGTGTTTGTGCTTTGTTGCTCCATTTACACCTCCATGCCGCAGGTGGCAGCAGAGCGTCAAACACATACATCACTCCAGAAGAACAGATTCACTGCATCGCTTCAGGGACGTCTGCTGGTGAAGTGGTGTCAAAACAGGCAAGAACATCATCTGTTATTTAATTTACGCGTTTGTTATAGCCTTCTAAAATTCGTTCGAGGTCAGTACTAGACTGACTTGACTTTAATAGCATCGTTAGTGTCAAAGTACATTTTGAATTTGCGAGTTTTAGACTCGTTCTTATGGCTAGATCTATTCCCGGTTATGCTAACAAGCTAACTGATTGTTTTGATCATACAGTTTCTCATTTCAACGCACAATTTTAGTGATTATTATAGTTTTCTTTAATTAGACAAGAATGTCATTGCAATGTATTATTTAAATAGTTAAAACAAATTGAGAATAATGGCTGTTGGCTATTTTAGCTCATAATTTTGCTGTGTTTTGTGCTGCATAGCTCTGACCCTGGCAGAGGTTTTTATATATTTGTTTTAAACTGAAAAATTTAAAGAAGTTTATTCATGTTTATATTCATTCAGAGTTCTTCATGACTGATTAATTATGTGTTTATACAGTATTGCTTTTTAGAGTGACATTTTCATCCAGTTAAGGTTAGTTGGGTACAAAGCATTTCAGACTTTTTAGGCTGTTTATTTTTATGACAACAGGCCTGTAAGCCTAAATCCTTGGAATTATATCTTATGAGTGACCTGCTTACGTTAAAATGACATATTGATAGGTATTCTATGTCTAAAACCTAGGAACCCTAAGATTAGATTGCATGTAAACTTTTTTTTTTTTTTTTGAGCCAATGTTTGAGTCAGACTTTTGGCTCAGATTTTGATCAGATCTTCTTATCCCTGGAAATCATTTACTGACCCATTGATTTGATTTAATCAGCACTCAATCACACAGACAAGTTGTTAGCTGTGAGGACCATTCAGATGTGATTCAAACATATGACACCAACAAATTAATTTGACAAATGAGCTCTTCTGAAGGGCTTGTTAAAAATCTAGCCATTTATAAAAACATAATTAAACTACTATTCTGCTGTAATTCATTGTGTGTCATGATTGACCAAACAACACTATTTGCACAGTTTGACCAATTTGTGTTGTTAATATTTTTTCTACAAATACCTGGAATTGCCAAACTAAAGAACACAAGATCTATGCAGGATTTATAATGTAGTAGGTTTGTAATCTGTGTATGAGTTTGATTTTTATGTTTTACTGTTTTGCAGGACGTTGTGTGTATGTGTAAGCTGTAACGCTGTGCTGATGGAGCAGTGTGCGTGTGTGGAACGGGAGCTCGAGAAGGTGCTACACAGGTTTGTTACATATGGACATCAGTCAGAGGAAAGGCTGGATGAACTCCTGAGGAACGTCTGTGAGCTGAGGAGTCGATTGGTTGCCTATGGTGAGCTTAGAATTCACTTGAATATCAAAATTTGGGCTTTGGTACAATATGAGGATCTTGTAGTTTGGTTTCTATACCTTAGGTAAAAAAACAGCAATGGGTAACTATTAAAATAAAGGCTTAGTGATTCATCTGAATGACACACATTGCAGAATATATGTGACCCTGGACCACAAAACCAGTCTTAAGTCGCTGGGGTATATTTGTAGCAATAGCCAAAAATACATTGTATGGGTCAAAATGATCAATTTTTCTTTTATGCCAAAAATCATTAGGATATTAAGTAAAGATCATGTTCCATGAAGATATTTAGTGAATTTCCTACCGTAAATATATCAAAACCTAATTTTTGATCAGTAATATGCATAGCTAAGAACTTCATTTGGACAACTTTAAAGGCAATTTTCTCAGTATTTTGATTTTTTTGCACCCTCAGATTCCAGATTTTCAAATAGTTGTATCTCGGCCAAATATTGTCCTATCCTAACAAACCATACATCAATGGAAAGCTTATTTATTCAGCTTCCGGATGATGTAGAAATCTCAATTTCGAAAAATTGACACTTATGACTGGTTTTGTGGTCCAGGGTCACAAATGTGAATAAGTGTAAAAATACTGGACAATATGAAATCTTGATTCTGCCATAGAATAAATAAAATAAAAAAGGTAAATGCAACTTTATTTCACTTTATCTCACAATTATGACTTTTCTCAGAATTGCAAGTTTTTCTCAGAATTTTGAGTTTGTCTATATAATTATAATTGTGAGAAATAAACTTGCAATTCTGTGAAGTCAGAAGTGTGAGATATAAACTTGCAATTGTAAGAACAAAAGTCAGAATTTTGAGATGAAAAAGTTGCATTTAAAAAAAAAATTGCATGTTATCAGTTGTCAGCTTGTGTGCGAGAGTGATTCATATGTCAGTGCTTGTACATGAAAACAAGTCTAAAGAGGAGGAGAAGGAGGAAGTCAACCAAGTGCTTTTACAGCTTTGAAAAAAGCCAATTCAGTGACATTGTCATGAACAATAGGTGTACTTTAGATGCCTGCATAAATAATAGCCTGCAGTGCAAACAAACATACAAAAACACAGGAAAAACTGCATTTAGCTGTATAACCTCTAGCCCACACGTTAGATTTGTAGATGGTTATATAAGCATAACTCTGTTACAGAGATGAGTCACAGTAGCATATGTCTGTTTAGATCAAAGTTCACTGAGTTGTTATATTTCATCATGCTCTGTTTCAACTCTAGGTGTTCAAGATGCAGATTTGTCAGTGCTCCATCAAACAATGGCCCAGTGCTGCAAGGAAATCAAAGAAACCGTGCAGATGCTTGCCTCAAGGCACAAAGACATCCATGGCAGTGTGTCGAAAGTGGGAAAAGCAATTGACCGAGTAAGAATTTGCAATCTTAATTGTTTATGTTGTTGTTCAATTTAATTGAATCAAATTTTACATTTAACAACAGTTTATCTTAGTCAGGGTCTCTCAATCTGGGGGTTGTTTATGAAATGTTGATAAGTTAAATAATTATTTAAATTATAAAATAGAAAATTCAAATAAATAATTTTAAAATAAAAGCAAAATAAAACATACTAATGAAAGACAAAATACACTATATTGCCAAAAGTATTGGGTCGCCCCCTTCTAATGAACAGGTTTGACTACTTTAGTCATTTCCATGAGTATAAATCTTAATGTTTAAGCATATAATGATATTCTAGGGAATTGTGTGCTTCTAATTTTATAGCAAAAGTTTGGACAGGACCCTTTTCTTTTCTATTCTATTCTATTCTATTCTATTCTGACAATGCCTCTGTGTATAAGGCAAGGTTCAAAAAGGAAATTATTGATTCAGTCAGTGTGGAAGAACTTGACTTGTCTGCATAAAACCAAGTCCTAATCCCAGTTGAACACCTCTGGTGTGACTGTAAATGCAGAGCTTGAGCCAAAAACTCATCAACAAACTCCAATGACTTGTACATATGGGTACAGTCATTTTAGACACTTCCAAAACTGTTGCAAAAGAGATGGAAATACAATTTTTAAATACATGAATGATGTTCCCATGCTGTTGTTGCCACAGATTTGGAAGTGCATTTTTCTGTTCTAAAGAAGGGGGTGTCTCAATATTTTTGTCTATATAGTGTATGTACAAGTCAGTGGTGTTTGGTGATAAGTTTTTATCAAAATCTGCATTTACAGTCACACTTGGAGTGTTAAGGGCGCGGTTAAGACTTTGGTTTTATGCAGACCAATCAAGTTCTTCCACACTGACTGAATCAATCATTTCTTTTGAACCTTATACACAAGGGGGCATTAATCATGTTAGAATAGAAAAGGGTCCTATTTAAACTGTTGCTATAATTTTAGAAACACATTTCCTAAATATCATTATATATAACATCGTTTGTACTCATAGAAAATAAGAGTAGTCAACCTGTTCATTAGAAGGGCTGTTAATACCTGCAATATAGTGTATATTATGTTTGTCTGAATAAATATCTTCAGATAAATACCGGTGACGTTCTCAATCCCGTTCTTCCTCTCTTTTCCCAGTAGTTTTCGATTGCTTTGTACATTTTCTGTCTGTTAAAAGGGAAAAATATCTACTTGTTTGATAAAATTTAGGCTTGTGGTTTAATTTACTTTAGTAAATCAGTCACCTCAAAGTTTTGTGTTACGTGGTTTAACGTGTTTCTTTTAAATGCTGTTCTCTTGCACAGAATTTTGATGCGGAGGTGAGTGCAGTTGTAGCTGAGAATGTCTGGGACTCTCCAGAGAGGCAGAAATACCTCAGTGAAACCATCGTAGAACATCTGTATCGACAAGGCATGTTGAGTGTTGCAGAGGATCTCTGCCAGGTGAAATTCTCTTTATTATTATTATTGAATACTGTAAAAATGAGCGCATTTCTGTAAACATTGCTGTAATTCATGTTGACTTACAAGATTTTCAGCTCTTGTATTTTGTTGAAAATTTGATCCCAGCACTAACATGTAGTCTTTTAATCTGACTTCACAGGAGTCTGGTGTAGTAATCGACATGAGCATGAAACAGCCATTTCTGGAGCTCAACCGCATTTTAGAGGCTTTAAGAACACAAGATCTCAGACCAGCATTAGAGTATATGTTGCATCCTTCTGCTTTCTACTTCTCACTTTTTTTTTGTCCTAATGTGCAGTGCCTTTCAAAAGTTTGAGGTCAGTAAAGGTTTTTTTTTTAAAGAAATTAATACTTTTATTCAGCAAGGACACATTCAATTAATCAAAAGTGACAGATGTTTATAACGACATTCATAATGTCACAAAGATTTCTGTAATAATAATAATAAGCCGCACAACTGTTTTCAACATTGATGATAAATGTTTCTTGAACTCCAAAATCAGAATATTACAATAATTTCTAAAGGATCATGTGACACTGAAGACTGGAGCAATGGCTTTACCTGGCATCACAGGAATAAATTATAATAAAATAAATTTTTGATCAAATAAATACAACCTTGGTGAACATAATAGACTTTTTCAAAAAAAAAAATTAAAAATCATACTGACATTAAACCTTTGGATGGTAGTGCATCTATCCACATCCTCTCAGTCTTTAAACATACCCTGGATTCTTTCAAAACAATGAATTTGATTGGGTGTGGTTTGAATATGTGGCTTGTAGATTTAAGATTACTAGTTGTAATTGTTTGTTTGGTTGTATGATTGCTGTGGTAGGTGGGCGGTGACAAACCGTCAGCGGCTGCTGGATCTAAACAGCACCCTTGAGTTCAAGCTTCACAGACTCTATTTCATCAGCCTGCTCAACGGGGGCATCAGCAAACAGCAGGAAGCTTTACAGTACGCACGGCATTTTCAACCATTTGCCTCACAGCATCAGAGAGGTGAGGAAAGGTTCAGTCCAGAATTCATGGAAAAACCGCTCTTGAACCACAACAAGGCGTTAGTTTTGTAAACATATGGGTGGAACTGAAGCACCATTGAGGCTGTTTTACCAATAACATCATTGATGCAATTATTTTGTTCTGTATTACACTACCTGACTCACAATGTCTGAGATAACATCTGAGCCCTGTTTGTGTGTGCTTTCTAGATATTCAGATCTTAATGGGTAGTCTAGTGTACCTCCGCCATGGGATCGAGAACTCTCCGTATCGCAGTCTGCTGGAGACGGATCAATGGGCAGAGATCTGTAACATCTTCACACGGGATGCTTGCGCCCTGCTTGGACTCTCTGTGGAGTCCCCACTCAGCGTCAGGTCAGAAAAAATTCTGCTACAGTCTGCTTTTACGTCTTAAAATTTGTACTGATCCTGTAGGGTTTGCAATATGGTCCCCAGCCAGTAATTAAATAGATGGCAGGCCTATTTTAGGAACTACTGAATTCATTATTGATGATTTATTGATTATTGATTATTGTCTTCAAGTTTTATGCAAGTTTTACATAGTGCTCAATGGAATGGAATAAAACACAGCAGTCTCAAGGCATGCTTTTAAAATGTAAACATTACAAAGTTTTAACTTGAAATGCCACTTTTTGTAATGTCTGTTCAGTGCTTTACTCGTCTTCATAATGTACCTTTAAAAAGTTTAGGGTCAGTAAGATTTTTAAATGATTTTGAAAAAAGCCTTGTCTTTTTCAGACTGAATTTATGTAATTAAAAATACAGTAAAACAGAAATATTATTGTGAAATATTATTACTAGTTTTCAGTTTAAATGTATTTTAAAATATATTTTATTTTCTGTGATGGCAAATCTGAATTTTTAGCAGCCAGTCTTCCTTTGATGAAAAAGAACAGCATTTATTTAAAATAGAATCATTATGAAATATTATGAAAGTCCTTACTGTCACTTTTGATAAATTTAATGCATCTTTCTTGAATAAAAGTATTAATTGACTTTTGAACGTTAGTGTAGATTCTCTTCATAGGTTGCTTTCCTCATCATATACTGACATATGTGTTGTTTAATTGTTGTTATTTGGGATATCATATAATTAATTAGATTTAAATTCATTGATTGACAGACCTACTCTGGTTTAGACTTACATGTTTTGAAATTTGTATTGAATTTGACAGTAAAACCTTTTCATATCCTGAGTGATTGATGTTTTATTACTAAATCCTGATTTGATTCTTTGACTCCATCAGTTTTGCGTCTGGCTGTATGGCGCTGCCTGTGCTCATGAACATCAAACAGGTTATTGAACAGAGACAGTGCAGCGGTGTTTGGACACATAAAGATGAGCTGCCAGTAGGTCTCTCTCTTTCCTTTTAATGCTTTTATACAGTTGAAACCTTCAGAAAAAGGAATACCAATGTCTAAATCCATTAATTACATGAATTGTTTTTACATTTACATTATAATTAGGGATGCACCAATTACTTACTAGAACAAAATTTACTGGTACTAATAGTTTGGTGGTTCTGTTTTTTAAACTCTGATAATTAATTATGGAATACAAGTAATTAATTACACAAGAAAATAAACCGAAGTATTTCTATAAAATGTTTTAAACATTTATTTAGCTAACAAAAGGTGCTTTTATAGCTGAACTTCCAAAATTCAAGACCAGCTAAGATATGGAAAATAAAGTGCTTTTCATTCGTCATTGACAGACAAATTTAAACAAATGGACTTCCAAAATTAGCAATGATAAATGACACTTTCTCTTCATCTCCCTATTCAGACTGCTCACAGTTATTATAAACGGAAAAACACTGAAACTCAAATCAATCAAGATTTTGATTACAGCTGGTTTGACTAATGGCTCTGTCTGATAGGTTCAAGATACCTACTTTTATTTGCCAAGAACTGATTATAATTATTAATGAATAACTGTGGTCATTTCAAACACATTAATGCTTTATCTGTTCGTCCACCCAATAATGCTTAATCTGTTCATCCCTGCTGTGTGTTTGTGTGTGTGTTTAGATTGAAATAGATCTGGGGAAGAAATGCTGGTATCACTCTGTGTTTGCCTGTCCTATCCTGAGGCAGCAGACATCAGAGAGCAATCCACCCATGAAGCTCATCTGTGGGCATGTCATATCCAGAGACGCGCTTAACAAACTCACCAATGCTGGAAAGTAAGACTCTGACAAATGCATCACATTCTACATTATGTTTGAAATTTAATCTGTGCTGGCAACAGACCCCAGACCTGATGCCTGATGGTTATTTAACAAGGGTTAAAGTACAGTTTGCAGTTGTTGCTATCAGCAGTAACACTAGTAGCCATAGTTGATTTACAGGTAATTGCAAATAATATTTCAAGTTAACCTAAAGGGATAGTTCACCCCAAAATGAAAATTCTGTCATTAATTACTCACCTTAATGTTGTTCCAAACCCGTAAGACCTTCGTTCATCTTCGGAACACAAATTAAGATGCTTTTGATGAAATCTGAGAGCTCTCTGACGCTGCATAGACAGCAACGCAACTGAAATGTTCCTAGACCCAGAAACGTAGTAAGGATATCGGTAAAACAGTCCGTGTGACATCAGTGGTTCAACCACAGTTTTGCGAAGCTACAAGAATACTTTTCTGTGTGCAAAGAAAACAAAAATAATGACTTTATTTAACAATTCTTCTCCTCCAAATCATGTATTCCGCCATTTTGGAGAGTACCACGACACATGCACATTGCTTTCCTCTGCACGTAAACAATGAATGCGCGTGGTACTGCTGACGGAGAGCACGCATACGCTGCGCCTTATTTACATGCAAACGACGTGCATTGTGGTACTTTCCAAAATGGCGGAATACGTGATTTGGAGGAGAAGAATTGTTGAATAAAGTTGTTTTTTTTTTTGTTTTTTTCTTTGCACACAGAATTCTCGTAGCTTTGCAAAATTGCTGTTGAACCACAATCCTTACTAAGATGTCCTTAATACGTTTCTGGGTCTGGGAACATTTCAGTTGCGTTGCTGTCTATGCAGGGTCAGAAAGCTCTCGGATTTCATCAAAAATATCTTTATTTGTGTTCCGAAGATGAACGAAGGTCTCACGTGTTTGGAACGACATGACATGATAATTAATGACAGAATTTTCATTTTTGGATGAACTATCCCTTTAAACCACATACACACTGTATGATTTTATAATAGTCCCTCACACTTTATTTTAAGGTGATGTTGTTACATTGTAATTACACAAATAAGTATTAAGTAATATTAATTAACTTCATGTATTTACTTTAGGGTTAGGGCTTGGTTTAGGGTTAGTTACTTGGGTTAGTTTACAGTAGTAACTAGGTCACCGTAAAACAAAATAAATGTATGGAAATAAATATTTTATGCAGTATTGATGCTGATATTCCTTGTTTACAATGTTTTAAACTCTCTCTTCTCAGACTTAAATGCCCATATTGTCCAATGGAGCAGAATCCCTCAGATGCCAAACAGATCTTCTTCTGATGTCTTTTTTCGAAGCATAGCCGAATGTTGTGTTGAAGGCCTCTTGGAGCCGCTTTTGGAATGATCTTCATTCACAGGCATGACAAGCCTTCTGTGGCGGCTTCTCCCCCGCAACGCCACCTCCCTCTACAAAGCTTTTAGTTTACAGAGGCCGGTGGCCACGGCAACATACCTGTAGAACCCGAGTCAGTAAGTGTACCTAACGAGGAAAACGATCTTGTGGATCATTCATCGGTTAACACAGCCTAGTATAAACAGGCTTTTACAAGTACGTATGTGTGTGTGCATTTTGCTTCCTCTCCATTTGTTTTAATTGCAGAGTATTTTTAAGTTTCCATGGTATAACGCCTCTCTTTTTCTTTCTTTGTGACTTTTATTAAGCGAATGGGCGTGATGCATCTGTGTGGGTGACTTCTTGCCAGAATATATACACAGTTTCCTCTTTTGAGATCACATTTAAATAGATGAATGGGGATTCTTTGCACGTGTACATGATAGAAATGGCTTTTCAGTATGTATATTAACAATGACATAAGGACCGGTGGACGGGTGCCTGTTGGTTATAAATGAATCACGTCTCTCTTTCCAGTGTAATAAAGGCTTAATTGGACTGAACGGCGTTTTGGTTAGTGTGTCAGTGTGAATATTCATCAGAAATAAGAGGATTTGTTTGTGCAGATTGTGATCTTATTCCTTGCGCCTGTCTGATGTCTGAGAAAACCTCCTTGTCCAAGCCATGTGTCTTGCTATGTGTATTTTTAAAAAAGTTTAATTAATATACAGCAGTGATTTGTGACGGTATAAGTTTTCATTAGTGTAATTACATATGTAATATATTTAAATGCACACACAAATTGTTTTATCACAGAGTTGACTGGACTTTGCTCTCACAGCTCCAGGCTTCTCCGCTTACATAAACAAAACGGGTCTAAGCGTTGATTCGAGAAATGCATCCTCTGCAGAGAGTTGCATTAGCGATTGAACCTTTGCCAGCATAACATACTGAAACTATATGTCCATTAATGTACAGTTGATGGTAGACTGACTGTTTTAATGTTCCCCATCAAGATGAGAGTTTCCAGGTGTTTCCCATCATCCTTGAATGTAAAGCTCACTCTGTTTATATCTGTATAGGTGAAGGGAAACAGTGGAATAATATTTTGCCCCTCAGGATGTTCTTCAAATGCTCCCTGGCTTGAACACATTGTAACTGCTAATTGTTCCGTTCCACTTTAGGAATCAATATCTCAAAATGTGCATGCCGAAGCAGAGTGTGTGGTTTGTAAATGGCCCTTTTGCAGTGATTGAATGAAAATGAAATTGGGAAACCTTGCCCGCAACAAGCTTTTCTGACAGATGTGATCCAGACCTGAGACCCAGAGAGAGAAAACCTTTATCAGTGATCTTTGACATTCTCAAAGGTCGGGCATGTACCAGCACAGCGAAGTTCTTCAGCGAATGATGTCTGATTTTTTTTTTTTTTTTCTGTCTTCTTGTTTAAAGCCTTCAGAGGTGTGTAGGAGTGCTGTGTGGCCACTGACATGTGCTGATAATAAACATTGTCTTTTTTCTTTTAGTAGACAATCATTTATTACCTCCTGGAAATTTGTAAGATCAAAGCAGAGTACTGTGTGTTATAACATGAGTTTAAGGAAGTGCTTTTTTGTTTTAGTTTTCATTCAGTGATTGAGTAATGACTCTGCTTTCTCTACTAACAAGTGCAAGGCAACTATTGTAAATATTTATCTTCTGACAGTACAATATGTTTATTATACTTGCATCTAAATAATAAAAAGATTTATACTCAACTTTTGAGTTTGTTGTCTGCCTCTGCACACAATTCCCTCTACAAAAGTAACCATTAAAAGTGCTAAAAATGGCTGAAGTGGTGATGCATTAAGTACCTCAAAAATATTTTCTACCATTTTTTAATATGCACTATTATACATGCAATTTCAGTATTTCCAAAAATTAAGATGTTAAAACATTTTTACAAAAGATGTTTATTTTTTTTTTTCAAATGTATGCTGTTCTTTTGTACTTGCTATTATAAAAGAATAATAAAAATGTATCATGATTTCCAAAGCAGCACATCCGTTTTCAATATTGATGATAATAATAAACACTGAAGACAGGAGTAATTGCTGCTGAAAAGCCAGCTTTTCAGTCACATGATGAAGAAATACATGTTAAAATATATATGAATTGAAAACATTTATTTTAAATTCTAATACTATTTCACAATGTTGCTGTTTTTACTGCATTTTTTATCAAATGAATGTAGCTTTGGTGAACATAAGAGACTTCTTTCAAAAACATTTTTAAAAAATCTTACGGACCCCAAACATTTGAATAGTAGTGTGTTCATAAAAATTGTTATAGGTAAATTATATATAGGACATATTCTTTGTTTTGTCTTGAAATTATAGTTGTTGATGTAAAAATTATGAAGTTATGAACATAAAAATACTTCCTTACTGAAACTATTAAAAACAACAGCAAGCTAAATGTTTTAAATGAGATATTGACCCTTTATACCCACAAGAGGGAAACCTCAGTTCACTGGGGAAGCTGCAAGGGCTCAAACTGACACAATAGCCATATATATATGTATAAAATAGGAATTTATTGGAAGAAACCGTTTTGCAGTAATATTTGATTTCCTTGATACTATTAAAGCTTTTTAAAACAGTCGTTGTAAGAAAACATTGACAGTCTGTCAAAATTACCTTTGTTTCTTCCCATTAAGGATCTCACTCTAAATCTCACAAAACCTTTGTTAAAACTTTACAGGTTTTCGCCTTATAGAGAGGTCTGTTTGGTCACTGAGTTTCTATGGAAACACCTGTTTCTTGAATGAAATTGAGACCCTTCTATGTTTGCACACTAAGTTAGATGACCTCTGACCTGCTTTAAAAAGAGCTTGACTATAATGAACACTAGGGGGCAAAGCTATGCATTCAAGAACAAGATAAAACAGAAGGATTTTTTTTTTCTTTTTGAAAACAAGGTCTATGTTTTATGTAAGTTTTTAAAGAGTAAATAAAAATCTTTTCTTTCAATTTTTTTAAAAGTTAGTCATCTGATGTGTTGACCCTGTTGGCCTTTTCTCAAACTTGATTTACTTCTTGCTTCTAAAGAAGCAACTTAAGTCTCTACCTGGAGACAGAATAGACTCCTTATTGTCCCTGTGACAATGGCCCATTCTGGTCTATCAAGCACAAAATTCCTCTCAGTAGAGCCGGATCTGATGTGCAGGTGTGCAGGGGCTTGTGGAGTCACATTCTTCCTCTGAGAGGAGCAAGCCCACATGGACCTGCAAAACTGTTCCTACCATGTTTGTTTATTAAATATTTTTTGGTTAATTTTATATTTTATTATGCTGTCAGCTACACTGCTAAATTAACTTTTCTTTGCTCAATTGTAAAAAAAAAATGGTGTCTTCGTGATTTAACTCTGTGTATTATTTTAACTATATATATTATTGCACAACTCTGTATCATTTGAGGGTCTTCATATAATTTTTTTATTTAAAAAAATGCTTTCAAACACATCTGATTGATAGAGACCCACACGCTCTTATTTCAGTGTTGTTTTAAAGGTTTTATGAGGGATATTTTTATAGAATGGTATGCATAAAATTATCCTACTCTGTGAAAAAATATCAAATATTTTTAGTACAATGTGGAAATTGCATTCAAGTCTCTGTGACAGCCCTAGTAAATAGTGAAATAAAAGTGGGTTTCTTTTTTAGCCAATCAGAACGCGCTTTCGGCCTGACAATCATTTTGTACGTTCTCACTGGGCAGTCCATATATGGGAAACTGGAAGATGAGAGCCCTTTATGTGAACTTGGAGTTGAAAGCCAAACGTCCTAAAAGGGGTTAACAGGATAACAGAGAAAATGAACAGACGAAAACGGACGCAAGACGAGAGTGAACATCGGTTAAACTTTTCATCGCCGGAGGGAACTTCAAAAGTTCAGCTTTGCTGACAGGTAAAAATACCACGGTTACGTGGAATATCACGGTTTGTAGAAATAGGGGGCGTGTCTAATTCGGCTCTGGTTTACAGATGTTTAAATGAATTGCGTATAATTTTTATAGACAAATCAGATCATAAATGTAAAGTGGCTGGACCACTGATCTATATAATAGAAATATTAATCTATATAATAGATCACTGGGCTGTGAATACACTGATTAAGTTTATAAATAAAGTTAGATAAGGTAGGACTTTTATTAACATTACATAAAGTATAGTGTATGTGAAAGGAACCACTAATTGGAAGACACATTTTAAACTTTTATTTTGCACTAACTGGAAGACACATTATAGAGCTGTTTTTACAGAACAAGGGAAATAACCTTCAGTCAACGTAAGGGAAAATGGCAAGGTTTATGCGACTTGGAGGTAAAGAACACCATACCTGTATAGTACAAATCTATACAATCAGTACATGAACTAGAAGATGAAATTCAGTCGTTTTTAACAAGTCACAGTATAGTTTGCTATATGAAGATATAATAACATGGGATTTAACGTTACCCTTACGATCAATGACTTTTCAACAGTTCTATGCACAGGCATCAAACTTTCCAGAATTTTTATTTCACATTCATGCAGTCACAAACATCTTGGGTCAAAAGAACAGAAAAGCCCACCAGAGCACATCAATACACATAGTAGCAGAAATGCTTCTATATGGATCTGCTGTTTACATATTTTTTTCTAATGCAAAGGACAACTTATAAGTTGTGTGCTTTTAAAGTGCAACATGCATTTTAGGGAATGCACACTTCTGATTTTAGTCTATAAAAATGGCAGCATAAAAAATATGATGTTTGGATTTGTGATTTATCATCCGCTGGAACTGTCATGATGCAATATTCAGTACCTAAAGCACAAATATACCGTAGAATCAATAGTGTTAGAACACTCATTGTGACTGTTTTAGAATCTAAAATCGAATATCACGTCTAAAATAAAATTTGGGATGAGTCACTGTTTGGATTATTCAAATTTATCAAAGCAAAATCCCTTCTGTGATATACTTTTTGGTCAAACTTATATAGTATAGTTTATTTATTCGGTTTAAAACATTGTCTCAGAAGAGAACCGCGGGTCAAGGAGCCAGCGCTATTGGCATCAATCTAATCTCCGATGCCAAAGAACATTTGCAAATTCAAATTTCAGAGGACTCAATCCTCTCTATCCAGGGCAGACCAGTGGGCGGCGTCGCTTCTTGTAAAGCCCCGCCCTCGTCTCCGCCCCCTGACTCCACCTCTTCAACTCTTGCCCTGCCCCCTCTCAGCATTGCCAGTTCTCTCTCTAAGGCCTCATTCTTGTGGTACATCTCCAGGTAGCTGGCCTGCAGCTCCTTCTGGTAGCGTATCACCTTCTCTTTCTCATTCTGCCATGTGCTCCTCTCCATTTCAAAAGCTGAAGCCTGTGCCTCGTTCTGCCGCCTTTCTAGCAGCAGTTCAGCTCTGAGACGCTCCTCCGTAGCACTGGCTCCTCCGGTCTCACCCGCATCCGCTCGATGGTCCTCGAAAGCAGGCAAGGGGCATTTCCGCCGGGCGCCCTGTAGGGCCATCTGTAGCGTGTCGATCTGACTGTCCTTGCACCGGATCTGATTGCGTGCTTCATGCAGCTGAGTCTTTAAGAGGAAGATTTCGCTCAGCTTCTGTGTAACCTCTGCCTGAGAGTCCCGAAACTGTTGCTTCAGTAAAGAGATTTCTCCAGACTTTTGGCAGACCTATCAGAGAAATGCAATTTAGTCATTTATTACAACTTATACAATACACAAAGACAAAATATGATTTGAAAAGATTGTTCATAACAAGGCTGCCAAGGATGCTTGCTATCCTTTGTTTTACATTTACATTTACATTTAGTCATTTAGCAGACGCTTTTATCCAAAGCAACTTCAAAATGAGGACAATAGAAGCAATCAAAATCAACAAAAGAGCAACAACATGCAAGCACTATGACAAGACTCGGTTAGCCTAACGCAGTACACATAGCAAGGTTGTTGTTTTTTTAAGAAAATAAGTACATAGAATATAGAAAAATAGAATTTTTAAAGAAACAAGTAGATAGAATAGAAAAAAGAAAGCTAGTGTTAGTTTTTAAAGAAAAGCTAGCAGTTAGAGAATAAGTATGCAATTGATAGAGGGTCAAGGGTGTGTGTTTTTTTTTTTTAAAAAAAACGAAGACAGATAGATAAAATAGAATTAGAATAGAGAGTGGTAGAGTTAGAGCATTAAATAAATAATCACGAAAGGCTCACAGGGCTTTGTTCAGACAGGCAACTACATTCTTTTTTTTTGTCATTTCTGATTAAAATCCATTTAGTTGTCTGTATAGTCTGAAAAGTAAAAAAAACTCCACATGAAATCTGATCTGAACCACATTCATATGTGGTTTGAAATCTGATTAAATTAAATTAAATTAATTTTGCAAATGCATTTCATTCTGAATAGTCAGAACAGATTTCATGTAGTTTTTTTCATCATTCCAGTGTGCAAGTTGTGCTGTATTTTATATATATATATTATTTATATATATATATTTAACAGTTAAATTCTAATATCTAAAATTATAATAGAATTAATATATATAGAATTAATTACAAAATTAATTAAATATATATGAGACTTGATTTTATTTAATATATATATATTTTTTTCTTTTTACTATTAATATTATATTAACTTTATTTAATATTATATATGTATATTTAATTATATATATACAGTGTGTCAATTCACTTCAATTAACTCCTATAAAATATATAAATCTATCTATCTATCTATCTATCTATCTACACTATGTAGTCAGTAAACAATTCAGTGGTTTTGGATGCCTGTGGCAAGATTTCCATAAAATCTCTTTAATGCCTTTTTTGTCTTTCAGTCATTACTATGGCAACTGATACAGTCAAACCAAAAATTATTCAGACACCAGATATAATTTTTGATATTTTTTTTACTAGTGTGTGCAGGACACTACAGTTTATTTATGTAAGTGAGGATAGCAAAATAAAGTAAACTGTGACATATTATATCCAAAAAAATATTCATATAGTGGACTACCAGTAAAATTGAAAAGAATTTGGGACAAAATTTTGATTTGACACTTTGACCTGACCAGGTTTTGTTACATACTTTTCTATCAAAGTTATCTGACATTATCAAGATGAATTTGATCTGACACAATTTAACTCTTCAGTTCTTGTCGTATTGTATTACCATTTTCTAAACTATAGTGAATAAACTGTGCTAATGTGAGAAATTTTGAAGGTGTCTGAATAAATTTTGGTTTGACTGTAATTCATTTGTGATTATCAAGATGAATTTGTTCTGACACAGTTTAACTCTGAGTTCTTGTCATATTTTATTACCATTTTCTAAACTCTAACTAATAAACTGTGATAATGTGAGAAATGTTGAAGGTGTTTGAATAAATTTTGGTTTGACTGTATATCGAATAGTGACTAAACTGAACAAATGGTTCTGATTACTTGCAAAATGACAGTGTGGACAGTCAGCCTTAAACATCTCATTTAGATTTATGATCAGTGTGAACAAACTAACAAGTATACATGATACGTTTATTTTACAACTAAAATCTATTTCTTTCTTTTATCTCTTCCAAACTTTTCTGCAATCCGCAGAGCTCTGGACAGATAGCTCTGTCTTAATGCATACCTCCCATTGGGTCTCTTCCAGCTGGGGATTAATGCTCTGGTTTTGTGCCGCTGGGCTTTGACTTTTCAGGGTCTGGCACTCCAGCCTGACAGAATCCAGCTCCTCCTGCAGCCGGTTGCGTTCCTGCTGCGCCTTATAAAGTTGCAGTTGCAGGTTTCGTTGTGAACGCTGGGACTGCTGGGATACCTGGCGCAGTTTGGTGTTGTATAGGTGTTTCAGTTCTGTCACTTCCTTCTCCCAGAGCCGCTGCTTCTCTTCAAAAACCTACAGCAGGACACAAACACAGAGTTTTGAATTTTAATATAGTTTTTAGTGGTAATTTAGTGTTTTATTTTCAGTTTGTCTTTCATTTTTGGCTTATTTTTTCTGTATATTTAGGCTACTTTTAATTTTAGTTTTTTAATTTTGTAGTATTTCTTTATAGTCTATGTTTAAAATGTTGTTTTGTAAGATATTGACCTTTTTTGGAAAAAAAAATCTCAATCTCACTTAAAAAATTGGTAAAGAAATTTTTTAAAGAAATTAATACTTTTATTCAGCAAGGATGCATTCAATTTATCAAAAGTGGCAGTAAAGACATGTATAATGTTACAAATTGAAGAATCCTTGAAAAAATGTATTTGGTTTCCACAAAATAATATGCAGCACAACTGTTCTCTACATTAATAATAATAAAAAATACTAAAGACTGGAATAATGACTGCTGAAAATTCAGTTTTGCCATCACAGGAATAAATTACATTTTAAAATATTTTCAAATAGAAAACTGTTATTTTCAGTTGTAATAATTTTTCACAAAATTACGGTTTTTACTGTATTTTTGACAAAATAAATGCAGCCCCGGTGAGAAAAACTGACAAAAACATGAAAAAATATACATAAATTATATATATATATATTCTAAATAATATTAGTACAGATATTATTATTATTTTTATTATTATTAAATATTATGTTATTATATTATCATAGGCATATATTTATTTTCTACTGTGAAATATTTATTTTTATGATAATATTTCACAATATTACTGTACATTTTTATTCAAATATATGCAGCATTGTTGAACATAAGAGATATTAAAAACATTAAAAAAATCAATCTTATAGATGCTGACCTGTGCAACAGCATCTTCGCTCTCATCCAGGTTCCTCCTCATCTGACGTAGCTCATGCTCTTTTTCCTGCAGACGGTCCTCCAGGTCCCTCACCACGTCCTCCAGAGAGTGCGACAGTTCATAGGGTGGCGGGGCCTCGCTTCCATAGCACTGCAGGCGGTTTAGCGTAGCCATACTCTGACACGACACGTCTGTGACAGTGGAAGCGGCTCCCTTGGAGCCCAGCGAGGTGCGATCTAGTGAGCCAATGTGGTTGATGTGACCCATAGAGGCACTGATTTGTCCTAAGTGAGGGCGGAACGGCGGCCGATAAGGCGGCAGGCTGTTCATGGAATTGTGCCCCGAGTCAGACGTGTTCTCCTCTTCCTGGCTGAGGCCCCGGGCTGCTGCTAGCACACCTTTGCTGACACTTGTGCCTGGCCTTGAAGGGGAGGAGGACGAGGAAGAGGTGGACAGCGATTTGGACACTGCTTTGGCATAGGACGGATGCATGCCATTGGTTAAGCTGCTTTCTACCTCCTCTGACTTGGAGGGGTAGAGGTTCTGCATTGAACTGAAGTTTTTCGGGGTGACCAGTTTAAAGGCGGAAGGCCTGAAACGTGGCTGTGAAATGAAAAGGATAAGTCAATTGTGCATGTGCATCAGGAGAATAGATCTACACTTAAATACTGGAGCCATGCCAAACAACATAAAGTAATTTAATGTCGACCAATTTTACTTCCATATTTCTTCGGTCTTGCTGAATTTCCTGCTCAATAACGTCACCTGAGGGGGACCATATTTGATTACAGAGATAAATTTAGCCAGCAGAGGCTAGTCAGTTAGTCTACACGCTGCATGCCCGAACAGTTTATATGATTTATTTCCGTTTGAGACTGTGGGGAGCAGCCCACCTATCAATAAATTACACTTGCCTCAAGAAGAAATATTGCCTTTATGGAGGTGGACTGGAAACATTGTCACGATTTCTGCATTTCATTGACAGGCTTTGAAACTACAACGAGGAACCTATTCATCTTGTTTTAATCCAGGCGTTGTAAAGTGTGTTTTTAACACCTGCTCCTTCCGAGATTTGTTGAATAATTACTAAGTAAATGCTGATGGGCAAAAAAGCCAGTGACTATGATAGATTCATCCTTACTTTTCCTACAAAGTGGTAAACAACTACTGAACAGTGTTTTTTTTTTCATTCCTTAATGAAATAATAATAATTTTAATATAAATAAAAAGAATGCTTTTTCATGTCCAAATTACCATATTACTATGTTGTCACATCTATTAGTTTCCTAAATGATTAGTTTCCATGGCAAAGCTCATAATGCCAAAATTGTTCATTTTTTTGTCCAGTCAAGCTCTTTATTTATTTATTTTTTTAAATAAATAAAAAAAATGCTTAAATTAATTAAAAATAAATAAACAAACAAATAAATAAATAAATAAAATACTACTATTTTATTTGACTAATTTTAAGTTATTTTTATTAAATAATGTATTATTTCTGTACATTTTAATAACTTATCTATGTGGTTCTGATGACAGCAAAATACTACATTAATTTCAGATTTTTACTTGCTGGTTTTACATAAAATTAGAAGAAATTGATGTTGATTTGCATTTATAAATATTCTGTAATATAAAAAAATAGATAAAATAAAATAGCAGTTTGGTAATGGTCATGGACTATATAAATATGTGAGACTTGATTTTATTTAATATATTCATGTTATATTTAGCTTTATTTAATATTATATAGATGTGTATATTAAATACGTAAAAAACCCTGTAATTTTGTGAAATATTATTGCAATTTAAAATAACAGTTTCTGTTTTAATATACTTTAAAATATCATTATTCCTGTAAAGCAAAGCTGAATTTTCATCAGCCATTACTCCAGTCTTCAGTGTCACATGATCCTTCAGAAATCATTCTAATATACTGATTTCTAATGTGCTGTGTGTATGTATACACACACACATACACACACACACACACACACACACACACACACGTCAATTCACTTCCATCTGTTCCTTTAAAATATACAAAGCTGAAGTATGTAATTTCTGCACCACTTAAGTCTTTAAACACAGTATCAAAACTAATAACTGTTTAAAGCCAGGTTTCCCAAACACTCCCTGCATCTGCCATTGGCCAGAGGTACAAAGCTGTAATTTTGAGCTTGACAAATATGGAAAACCGCAATTACTGTAATTCTTACATGACATGAACGAATCATAACTCTTTGACAGTTGTGTGTACCTTGTCAAACTTGCCACCTATGGGAAGTGAGTTCTTTCCCAAATCGACCTCCTTTCCATCCCTGTGGTAGACCTTAGTGTAGACGTCGTCCTCCTCTCTCCTGTGCTCTCTCTTGATAGAGGATGTCCCAGAGATGATGTGTTTGCTGCCCTTTGCTTCCTTCTTGGTTATGTTCAGGTAGTTAAGCAGCTCTCTCTGGTTGAAACCCTTCTTGAGCAGGCTGTGGTTCTGACATCCTGGTGCTTGTGGAACTGCTCTGTTGCTCTTAGTTGGTGACACGTCTGGTTTCTCGATTAGGCTGCCTACACTTCCCATGACGCAGCGGCCTGATGCCAAAGCGGACGCTGGATAACCGGCACAGATGCTTTTGCTGGGGTCCTGGTTCAAGGACAGGGCCTGGACTGTTGCCATTGGTTACAGGATCAAATGGCTCCACTGGGATCTCTAAATTGAAAGAAGAGAAATGAAAAGCAATGAAAATCCCTTCAGAGGATCAAATATGAAACCTGAATCCTTCTTGTGCAGAATATTCAGATATTTCAAGAAGCTCTGGTTGCATTCATCTTTATGTGAATGAAGCAAGCTATTCCTCTTATTATCAATCTTATTTTTTACTTGCTGTTTTTACAAAAAAGAGCATTTCTTAATTAATTTGATGATGTCACACTGCAGGACACTGCTGTCACTGTTTCAAAAGTCCGCTACTCATAAGCACATATTCATATATGTAGTCTAACTAAAAACCATTTCATGTAAGACCACAACATAAAAATAGGTCAAAAACTTCTGCTTTCCTTTTAGAAATGAGAACTACTGTACACACTGAAGTTCACAAGACTGTTATATAACTGAGATGATACAAGCTGGGAATCGTCTCATGAGCCAAATACCCTGAAAATGAGGGCAGATGCCTTTGGAACGCAAAAACCCCCCACTTTTAATTTACACTGCAATACTGCTGCATTAATCAATGTCCTCTGGAAATCACTAATCTTTCTCTACTGAAAAAAAGAAAAGAAACTAAGTTGTGAACATTTCCTTTCCCTGAAAGTAAGGTTGATCTACTTATTCGCTCAGTGCTGCCTTGCTTCTGAACGGTCTGGGTTTCAGTATATCTGTTTAGTAGTGCCTCACTCTCTAACCCTTTCCCAATCAATTTTCTCTTTCCAGAGCACCTCATTAAGAGCCTGTATTGATTTCACCTCAACGACCTTCTTTCTCACTGCTATAAATGTAGGCTACTGGCCTCAATCACCCATAAAGACAAATGCACTCAAGTATTTCTGCTTGTGTGTACACTGATCTACAGGCACATCCAGTGTGAATATGCAGTGTCTGTCTTATATACATGCAGGACTCATTTCTGTAAACAGACTGAAAAAGAGCCAGTGGCCTCTGAAAAAGTCATAAATAATATAATGACCTTGTTTAAACAACACTTAGGCCTAATTGTGACTTGTGGTGGAGCTAATACAGAGAAACAGCCTAAAATATTCTAGCACTTTGCCAGATCACTACTCAGCACCTGTGGGTCATGCGGAGAGCGTCTCTTAAGTGTTTCTTTTTGTCTAGTGCATCTTCACCTCTGGCATCTCACCCAAAGCAAACATTTGCTCACTGTGACCTTACCCCTATGACGATGGATCTGGCATTAAAGGAGCCATGCTATATGTTTTTATATAATCTAATTAGTTTTTTTTCCTTAAGTCCACCAAGTAAAGTTTTTTTTTTTGTTGTTTTCCCAGAAGACTAATGAACTTTTAAAGCCTCTTTGTGAGCCTAGGTGCTTTTTGTACTGCTGTGCCTTTAAGATTTCTACTGTAGATAAGAGAGGCATTTCTCTGTCCTGGAGGTTACAGGATGCGTTTATGGTGTTTATACTGTTAATTAAATATCTTATATGTTTGCTTCATAAAATAAATATACCGACCTGCTGGGACAGTTACCCAAATAGAGTTTGCATCTCTTTTGCATTCATTTTCAATGAATGCTGAAGCACAGTTGAAGTGCTGGTAATAAAATTCAGAGAACTAATTTATTCCACTGATATTCCACTATATACTGTAAAATCATTTTCTAAATCAATATTTTTTGTCTTGTTTTCCCATAAAATATCTAAACATGCTGAAAACAAAATCAATGTAATTTTTTCTGGACTTTTAAGGAAGGTATCTTCATTTTTTAGTTCAGTTTTGAGGGTAAACCTCATTTAATTTAGTTTTTACTAAATATTGTTTATACTTAATAAAAACAATGGAGAAAAATACTTAAGATGTCTTTCATGAAATACTGCTTCTTAAAACCTCAACTATTTTTGTTAAACTTCATTTAATTTTGTTAATACTTAATATTTGCCAGTGGAGGAAGAAAAATACTTATCTCATGATATATTCTCTGAAAACAAATGGCGTTGTTTTTCCTTAAAAAATTCTTTAAAAAAAAAAAAAAAAAAAAAAAAAAATATATATATATATATATATATATATATATATATATATATAAAAAGCTTAATTTTACTTTTTTTTTTTACAATGTATTAACAGCTTCACCAGATGTCAGCACATTATGCTTACAAATGCGCAGTTATGAACAGCATCCCCTCCAGGCGCTTCCTTATATCAACAAAATGATCATTTAACAAATTCAGCCTTACGCTACTGGAGTGATTATGCAAATAGTTAGAGAAGAGGAAAAAAAGTGAGGCACTTAAGTTCAGGCTTTTACCCATAGAGAGATCAAAACGGCACCTCATGATTTTATGCATGAGATGTGGCTGAGCTCTCCTTAGTTTTCTGCCATCACAGCACTCAGCTAACTACAACACTTACTGCACAAGACCTGCGTCTGCACAAGCGCCAATTATAAATATGCCATGACTTGGAGTGCCACTTTAGTTTATGATTGACAGGATGGATAGTGAAGTATACTAATGCAGGAACTTAGGAGAAATAAGTGACTGCTCCCTCAATGTGAAAGGAAGTGGGCGTGTTGGGAAATCATTTTATGAGTAGATGCTGAGTTGCATTTGCATCATTTCGGGGTTGATATGCATGATGGAGCTTTGTGTCACAACATGAGTAAACACTGACTGTTATGCTTATATCCCTTATGCTTATAAGTGGCCACCACAATTATGTTCAGATAGCCATACTTCCTCCTAAAATGCAATCAGGTGAACCAAAGTGATGTTGACACACAGACAAAGCAGGAAACTGATGTCTAGCTTGATACAACATACGAAGGTTATGCTATAGTGTGATAGCTATTATTCATGTTTTTTCAGGTTAGTTAATCTATATAAAGTATTTAATTCAATTATATTTTTAATCTATTGACAGCCGTAGCAACTGTGTGAGGAATGTCTGTGGTCTGTTACAGAAAAAATTGAGTTTTTATGACGTGAGCTGAGGAATTGGGGGGAAGGGTTAGTAAAGGTTCAAAACCCTTTTAAAAGTGGCCACAAATCTTGAAGGACAGGAAAAATGTTGCATCCAGTCTTTTTCCATAATTGCTTCAGACATTGAACAGCCAGTGTGAGTTGAGAGACCAGGTTTGATTTACAACCTAGTCGGGCCCTTCAGAGCCAGTGGCCCTTACACACACTCTCATTTACATCCCCCTCATGGAAAAGCTTTAATTAGAGGCCTGTCTACCTCACAGCGGTTCAGTTTAGTTCATTTGTTTAAAGAGCACCTGAAACTTCTCATTTCCTCCTTCTGATGCTGTTATAAATGTCTTATATTATATTTATTTACATTATACTATGATTGTGAATGTAACAAAAGACATACGTGAGTTGAAATCTGGTGTTTTCTGTGAGGAGTCAAATTTACCTGGGTGTTTGGATTAAAGATTTTCCAATGAGAGGAAATCAGAGCTTCTTAACGTAATATTTAAAGTAAATTCTGCAACTCTCACTAATGTAGGCTAATCATTTTTGAACACTTTCTTTCATTGTTTGACCCAGATATTTACAATAGAGTATAATGTCTCTGCCTAAAAACATACATTGACTAAAGAGCTTTTATACAGAAGTGCACATGTACGGCATATAAAGCTAAAGCAGGTCCCAAAGATTCTTCAAATTCCAAACATACCTCTAAAAATCAAGTTAAGACTTGCATTCTCTCTCATCAAGACAGTTCCCTGTCTAACTTAATATCAGAAGTTTACCTTCTTTTTTTGGCTTTAAACATTCATACTCATTCTTGCTTTGTTGCACATTTTTGTGCACAGACCATCACAACCTTGTTCCAGCACAGACAAGAAGGTGATGTTTGGAATAGCATAATACTCTTACTATTTCTGCAATATGCAGCATGGATTTTCTTCATCCATTACCTGGGTGATTACATTTGCTGTACAGAGTATACTGTGTAATATATCCCACAATGGAGAAGTATTATAAAAAGGTGATATTTTGATTAATATTAGGTAGCCTAATATTATTACTGACATCAAAATTAACCTTTAAAGAAACAAACAAAATAGTGTATAATATGCAGTAAAGCAGTACATTAGTATTCCATTCAGAACAATAGGTTTACACTTAAAATGACTTTGGTGTCCCATTCACTGGATTTGAGAAAGACTGATCTGCTGACACCGTCACAGGAAATGACACATTTCATTCAACAAGGCATTTCCAGTCAGCTGTCCTTTATGTACCATCAGTCAAAAAACAACTTACATGGCTATGTATTCACTCATAGCTTTCTGGTCAATGATTTCTGTTACATCACAGGCGCCATGTTGTGATTAGTATCATTTAGCTGGAGGCCTTGGACAAACCTAGACATGAACCCTTCTGCATATCATCGCATTAATGAACATGAGTACAGGGCCATTCAGTCATGCCATTGGGAAAGCGCCATAAACATGCCCCTTCAGGGTTAGAGGCTGAGGGTCAGACAGAGAGGGCAAAGAGGAAAGTGAACGTATTATCACAAAATAATGACCTGAGGGTCCCACAGAGACCTTCGGCACACTGCAGGTTCTCTTTGGTGCAAACAATGGTGCTAATATTAAGAGTTAATGAGCTGAAGAGCTGAATATATCAACCAGACTGATTTTTAGGATTTTGAATGATTCCTGATGACCACTGCTACTTATATTAGTTTCTAAATAAAGTTTTTTAAAGGGCACGTATTATGCAAAATTCACTTTTACATACTGTTTGAACAAAAATGTGTGTTGGGAGTGTGTGTACACAACCACTCTATAATGATAAAAATCCACCAGCTCCTTTTTTTAATCCCCATAAATCATAAGCAGTGTCTCAGAACAAGCCGTTCACACAATCCGTAAAATGTGACGTCACATTTTACAAGCCACGCCCACGAGTGTTGACAGACCGTATTAGCAGTGACCCTGCCCTCAGTGAGCGACACACAATCCACCATGTTTATCTTCATGCTAGAGCATTTAAAAGCAGCATTCAAGAAATGTCTTTGTATTAAATCTATATTAGTTATTCAGTTCAGAGCAGTGAGTGATTTTCTGTTTTTATTTTATTGATTGCGTCATATTATCAGTGTAGACAGCAGTATAGGTACTGTATATTACGCTGCTGTCACTTACTACACAGATCTAATATAAACATGCGATTTCTTTCCCAGCTGTTTACCTTCACAGACGAATGTGTTTTTGTAACTTATGTGTTTTTAGCATGCACTTGTGTTTGTTTGACAGTTTAAGCGCAATAAGACATGAAAGTACTCACATGCCGTGTGACCATGTGCTTCAGATGTGTGCGCTTAGAAAACCGTATATCAGAAGTTTAAACTGATATAGCTTTAAAACGCATGATTTTAGCACGATAGACATGATAATCAAAGCCAAACATATGTTTTTTGCCAGAGATCTGAGGTACAAGCTGTAAAGACACAGCTCTATTTTGGAAAATGGGGCGGGGAGCAGCAGCTCATTTGCATTTAAAGAGACATGCACAAAAACAGCCTGTTTCTGCTTCCACTCAAAATAAGCATTTTCAAAATGATATAATAAATTATCTGTGGGGTATTTTGAGCTGAAATTTCACAGACACATTCTGGGGACACCTGAGACTTATATTACATCTTGTAAAAAGAGGCATAATAGGTGCCCTTTAAAAAAAATAATAATTTTTTTCAGCAAGTATGTATTAAATCGATTAATGTGGCAGTAAAGCTAGATATTTCTAATGTTACAAAAGATTTTTCAAATAAATGCTGTTCTCTTGAACTTTTAAGAAACAAAATAGTTTTCACCTGTGGTCTGAAGCAGAAGCAAGCCATGTGGAGGTGTGTCAAATCCTGCACGTGCGTTAATGTAGTGAAGATTAGCTTGCGAGGAGGCTTTGTGGAGGTCACTCTGGGAGTGTTAAATCGTATTAGCCCTAATGCTGTGAAGTGCCCAGCACAGACCTGAGCCGTTCAGGTTTGTTTTAACAGAGCAAATCCTTGTCCCCCGCCTGCTGAGTGCTGTCAATACTGACCTAAAGTACTTTTTCAAACAGCTACGTGAGAAACTAGTACAACAGAGATTCAGATATTCCATTACTCAACTGTAACGTGCAACTTTAAGGGCACTTGTCTGTATTTTATGGACGCATTTTAAACAGTCTCTATGGCAACTGAATGGAAACTTCACACCTACCTTTAGAAACTTTCAGTAAATATAGCCAGGATGTGCTTTGCCTGTTAACACCTACAAAGCCTTTTATGCACGATACATTGCTTTTAAATTATGCAGCTGGGTTGATTAGCTTTCACATGGCTGTGGAAAAGAAGTATCTACAAATATATTACAGCAATCTGGTTTATGTAATTAATTGCACTAAAAATAAACGCAAATGTCCCTGTAGACAGTCGCATTAAAATTAATCAAATGTAGGTCAGGGTTGCCACACTTTTTCACCATTGAACTTCCATGACTTTGTGATTACTGGATAAGGATTTTAATGTTATAGAGATCATAAACAAAGAACAAATTATGAACTATTTCAGAAAGGAAATATTTTATAGCTGAGCATAATAGAACATTTATACTCATTATAGAAATCATGGTGTTTTTTTTAGACATGGGATTCCCTAAATTCTCTGATATTTTACTTCTCTAACATTTGAAAGCAGCCTACATTTTACAGGTACCAAGTAACATTTCAAAAGGAACAACTAGTTGCAGAGTCCAGGTGTAATGTCGTACTAGGTCAGTGGTGAGGAGGGGCATCAGGTTCTATTGTTTAACCAGCTCTTTTTCTGTGTACTTTTCTCACTTAGTTAATATGAGCCAGTCCTTCTCTCTATCTGACCCTTTTCAGTGGGATGCCTATGCCCTGAGCTGAATGGTACATTCTTTAGGGGAAGTAAGTTAGATAAGTGGGTAAAAAAATGGACATTCCTCACATTTCTGTGGAGGTAATAATTAATATGAGATTTATGGCTGTCTTCACTGGGGTGCTGATATAAGACCAAAAGAAAGAGAAATTGCAGATCAACCCAAATCTATACAAGATATGGAACATTCTGCTGTTTTAGAAGTAAACAACAATGAATAAATTATTAGACTTAGAGCTGGGCAGCAGTGCAGCAACAGTAAAGCTGCTTTAAACAGTAAAGTCTGATTTAGAGAAACTGCATTGGATTTCTAGAAAAAAAGCGTTTCACTGTACAATCAGTTTCACTCACAAGGTCATGACATCATCTTGGATTATTATTAAAGGAATGCTCTAGATTAAATGCTTAACTTAAAGTTAAGCTTTATTAATAATTAATAATTTAAATTTATCCCACAGTATGTAAAAACATTGCATTTAGAAAACAGATATTTTAAGTTGTAATAATATTTTGCAATATTAATATTTTTACTGTAAGAGACTTTTTTTTAAAAACATTTTAAAAATCTTAACAATCCCAAACTTTATATATATATATATATATATATAGTAGTATATTGCAATATAAAATAAAAATGTTATATATCACATATCTTGTGAAACTTATTAGACTACATTATTAAATTAACATGTATGATGTTTAAATATTGGGTAACACTTTAGTTTAGGGATCAATTCTCACTATTAACTAGTTGCTTATTATTATTATAGCATGCCTATTATTAACATATTGGCTGTTTATTAATACTTATAAAGCACATATTCTGCTTATGATATTCTGTATTCCTAATCCTACCCAATATTTAAACTTAACATAACTATAAATAAGCAGCAAATTAGGAGTTTATTGAGGCAGTTAATGGTTTGTCAATGGCAAGAATCAGATTTTAAAATAAAGTGTGACCAAGTATGGTAGCAAACAGTGGAAATTTTAACCTTTTATTCCAATATGATACCTTGCCCCGTAGACTGTCATTATAAGTGCATTATTGTAAATGAGATTTTTGTTTGTTTTTACAAACTGAAGAATGAGTCAGAATTATTTTATGTTTTAAGTAATAACAGCATATCAAAGAGCATGTATTTAGCCAAGAACTTTCCTTTAATTATGATATTACACATCCGTCACACCATGAGATAAGATTTCAACCCTGTCATTGGTCTCTGAAAACAAAGCATAGATCCGAACAATGCCACCCTTGCGCAATAGTTTTTCGAATTACAATGTTGTCCCTGCAGGGAATGAGGATGTAACTTGTACTGGCAAACAATGCAAATCCTGTGTTTTCATTTGACGTCCGTATTAAAGAAACTGGTGCAGTGCATTTCAATTGCAAATAAGCTTCCCAAAGGCTACTAAGAGTCTCACTTCACAACTTTCTTGACTGTAAACAGAATGGAAGTTAATCAGCCGAACCATAATAGGTTTGTGTGCTGAGAGGATCTTTTATGATGCAGAGAGCCTTCTGTGAAGCAGAGAGAGCTGAATGTCACAGTGAGGCAGTATTTGGAGACAAACGTCCTGTCCGGTTCTTATTTAATGATTCTACAAACACTAGAGGGAAGCACACAATGAAATGTGGCTACATAAAATAAAATGCAAAACAAGAAGTTCACCTGAGAAAAACTTGCTGCCGCTGCTCTCTTGTCTTCCAGTCAATTCACATATATTTGATTTCCTCCTAATGCCGCTGAGCAGAGAGAGATCCAAATTACCCATCAGCAGTTAAACATCTCTTCCTTCACTCCCACGGACCAGCTGCCAGACTACGGCCAGGAAAACCCCTGGGAATGTCTCTGGTTACTCTCTCCTGCCACCAGTACACTGATTACCCCTCTCTCCCTTTTGTAAATAAAGCGCGCCTTTCTATGGTGCCGGTGTGGAAGAACCTGTTCTCCTTGTTCTGTGACAAATGTGAAGGACACTACCTGTGCCATGGGCAGCGATATTGAATGCTGCTAATGCGGAACCAACTAGATGTTGGAATGAAGAAAGTAGAAATTGTTTGCTTTGCTTTAAGCCAATGAATGTCGTTTGTGATGGAGAAGTTCGGAGGCTCACCGCAGAATCTGGTGTCCAGTGGGAAACAAGTTGTGTTGTCATCTTGCAATGTGTCTAAACAACAGGCTTAGTCTTGCAGGCTACATCAGGCAGTCTTGGCATCTCTCCACAGCATCAGATTACATCATGCTGGTGGGAGACACTTGAAAAAAATGAGTGGCTTGTTCCACAGGAGAATTTTACAGAGCAAATGTGTCAGTTTTTTGTGGTATCCACATGATTAGAGACCCATAATTGATTGATTGACAGATTTTTTTGTGTATTATTTAGCATTACTCATAATCATTGATTATTGATTATAGTTGTTATAGTTTTATTTTTATAGTTACTATATTTAGATTCTTATATATTGATTATTCATTATTGATTATATATTAGCTATTCATACTAAAGTGACAGACACGTGTGTATACAGTGGTGGCCAAAATTATTAGAACATTAGTATTTTCACCAGCTAAAAAATAGTTTTCAGTCAGTTATTTCTGTCTTTTGCTATAGTGTCAGTAGGAAATAGTTTACATTTCTAAACATTCATTTTGCCATTAATTGTAATAATCCAGTGAGATTTTTGTTTGCACAAGCAGTCTGAAAACAGCCAGTGCTCCACACAGAGATCTGATCTCATCATCATCAGTCTGTCTGGAATGACATGAAGAAACAGAACAAGATAACAACTAACAACTAAATCCAGAAGAACTGTGGCAATGCCTCCAAGATGCTTCAAGAAACCTACCTGCAAAGCTACCTGAAAAACTATGCGCTAGTGCACCTAGGGGCAAATGCAAAGGATGGTCACACCAAATGTTGATTTAATTTAGTTAATAGAAGTTTATTGATAAAGAAAATCTATTTATGACATTATTTTTGACAGTATCCTCATTTTACAGCATTTTTACACAAATGCCTAAAACTTTTAACAGTACTGTAGCTTTGCAGGTAGGTTTCTTGAAGCATCTTGGAGACGTTGCCACAGGTCTTCTGGATTTAGTCTGTCTCAGTTTGTTTATTTAATGCTGAAATAATACAATAATTGTTCACATACTGGTTATCTAACACTTCAAACAAAAGATCTGGTATCGGTCGATTATCTGTCAGTCTTTTCACATGATCATGAGGGAACTTGTTACAGGTGTCAGAAAGGGCCAAATATCACCTCTGGAATGGCTCAGCTGACTTTTATGATACACTTTAACCAAAGTACAGTACGTCACTCTTGGCCAGGGATCATCAGACAAACACATTATTTCTGGGAGGGAGATTTTTGGAAAGGCCATATTTACATATGGGTTATTTCACTGGCAGAGGGATCAAACAGAAAAAATAAATAGCTACTGAAGGACGACGCAGACTTTATAATGAGTGCCCCAGTCATGTTTCTTAAATACAGTGTTGCGTATTCTCTCTCCTCCAGGCAAGTCAGTCTAGAAGATTCCATAAATTCAACTGGCAGGAGAAGGATTTCCTCAGATGACAGAGGAGCAGGAGTAGTGAATGAGCAAGAAGAAAGAGAACAGAGGGAAGATGAGGATGTGTGGTAATGTAGACAAGTTGAAGCCTGCTCTCAGTTATCTATCTGACTCCTGATGACAAACAACTAACTGAGCCTCAACCTCAGTCCATCATGAAACCAAATTATCGTGTTCCTTAGAAGAAATGTAATCTTGAATAGCTATGAAAAAACAACACTAATTGCTTAGAAAAGTCATAGCACATCTTTCATCAACAAACCAGGTGATTTGAGTTATTTTTCAGTGTGAGTGGAAAAACGCTCTACCCGAACCCACTCTACTTTTTCTATACTAGCAGCATGTTCAGAAAAAAACCCAACAACCCTGTACATTTCTGGAGAGCAGCCATTATAGCCAGCTATAAAAAGAAACAATAAGTACCAGAGTTTGATCCTCTTCTATACCGCTGCCCAACGGACCATCAGAGGAAAAACTGCAAAATGATTTCCAGGTAGTTTTGAATTACAACCTGTTTGATGCTATGAGAAATATTTGAGTGATGGAAACAAAGTGCTGTAATCGATATCCTGATGCTTATGATTTGCTGGAAATTTAAAGAGGAGGAAATGAACTCATGTGAACTAAGGGTCACAAAAATTATTACTTAGTTCCTCATTGGTGTAGACATTTCACACAAAACATACAACATACTAATAGCAGGGAACGTCCCCTGGAGTAACCTAGAGTTAACTGATTTGAACAAGAAATCTAACAGGAATTTAATACACTATATTGCCAAAAGTATTGGGTCGCCCCCTTCTAATGAACAGGTTTGACTACTTTAGTAATTTCCATGAGTACAAATCTTAATGTTTAAGCATATAATGATATTATTCTAGGAAATTGTGTGCTTCTAATATTATAGCAAAAGTTTGGACAGGACCCTTTTCTATTCTAACATGACAATGCCTCTGTGTATAAGGCAA
>JAFVLL020015864.1:0-15709 GCA_021397915.2 Tor tambroides | reverse complement strand
TAAAAAGGGTGTTGTTTTACATGACCATTGAGGAATTTTAATTAAAGTATGATGCAGACCTTAAAGAATCATACCAACTTGTGGAAAATGTGCATCCGATGTACCCTTTAATGACTCATCCCTGTTAACAAGAGATCTTAAAACAAGGTTCCTTTGTATATTGGTTTTGGGAGGCTGTTTAGTCATTTAACAAGGAAATACCAGACTGTCTTTTGGGAACCAGACTGTTAACTCTTTAACCTCCTGTTCAGTTCTTCCATTGTTCATCACTTCTTCTGGTCACTGAGTTCTTGTAGTCTCAAGATTTGGTTAGCTAACCATCTTAATCCATTGTCCATACAAGTGACTTAAAGGGATAGTTCATCCAAAAATGAAAATTACCCCATGATTTACTCACCCTCAAGCCATCCTGGGTGTATATAACATTCTTCTTTCAGATGAATGCAGTCAGAGTTATATTAAAAAATGTCCTGGCTCTTCCAAGCTTTGTAATGGCAGTGAATGGGTGTCGAGATTTTGAAGCCCAATAAAGTGCATAAATCCATCATAAAAAGTACTCCACACAGCTCCAGGGGCTTAATAAAGAGCTTTTGAATGAATAAATGTGTTTGTGTAAGAAAATATCCATATTTAAAACTTTATAAACTGTAACCTCTAGCTTAGCTAACTGTTGCGCGTTCATGGGAGAGTAGCATTCTAGCGGATGACGTAGGACGTTGGCAATATTATTCGTACACAAATGCATTGATTCACTTCAGAAGGCCTTTATTAACCCCCTGGAGCCATGTGGAGTATTTTATGATGGATGGATGCACTTTATTTTGCATCAAAATCTCGACACCCATTCAATGCCATTATAAAACTTGGAAGACCCAGGACATTTTTTAATATAACTCTCTTTGTATTCATCTGAAAGAAGAAAGTCATATACTTGTACACCTAGGATGGCTTGAGGGTAAGTAAATCATGGGGTCATTTTCATTTTTGGGTGAACTATACCTTTAACTGTATTTTAGATTGTACCCATGTCAAGGGAACTCTGGAGTACTTTGGAAGGGTTAGATTAACTAATGTTCAAGTCATTATTTCCCCAAATTTGACTGAAATGACTCTTGACGTTTGCAGAAACAGTGCAAGCGTCTCTGGTGCACCAGTGCGGAGGGCGACCATAAAGGATGTCGAACGCAGCACATGCCGCTCGCTGATGGGACCGAATGTGGCTATGGCATGGTAAGACGCTTTCCCTATGCTTTCATGCCTGGTGTTTTTGTCTGGCGGTCAGTCGTGCGTTAAACTTGAAATGTCAAAGATGATGAGGATGGTAATGTGAGCTTGTGTAACTGGTTTCCTTCTTGTCCGTGACATTAGCTGCCTAAACATGGAGTCAGAATCATTTAGGGGTATTTATTTAATCCCTGTAAAAGAAAACCCTCCAGTTCTGTATGAGATCCCAATATAGCGGGTGTACGTAAACAGGGGAGTCTTCAGTATAATGGTTTGTTCACACCAAAAGCGAAGTGAATATTTGCATTGCGTTACTCGCTCTAGATTACTTGGCGGATATTTGTTGCGCGAATAAAAACATAAAGACAAAAACCATTTTCTGATACAAACGGATGTGTCAAACCGGATGTGTCAATAAGCTCTTTGCTGATTGGCTTGCGTGACAACGTGCCATGCAAATTTTCCGCTCAAGTTGAAATATGTCCTCTCAAGTTGAAAAAAGACGCGATTGAGGAATATTTTTGCGCGAATAAAAACATAAAAACAAATAAAAACATTTTCTGATACAATCAGTGTCAAACTGGACGTCGTTGATTGGCTTGCGCGACGTGTCATGTGAATTTTCCGCTCAAGTTGGCATTTTTCAACTTGCACAGAAGACACGATTGGGGGATATTTTTTGCATGAATTAAAAACATAAAAACAAAAAAAAACATTTTCTGATACAACCGGACATGTCAATATGCTCTTCACTGATTAGCTTGTGCGATAACACGTCATGCGAATTTTCCGCTCAAGTTGACATTTTTCAACTTGCACAGAAGACACGATTGAGGGATATTTTTTGCATGAATAAAAACAATAAAAACCATTTTCTGATACAACCGGATTTTTTCAAAAACAAAAACAATAAAAAACATTTTCTGGTACAACCGGTGTCAAACCGGATGTCGCTGATTGGTTTGCATGACACTGCGTCATGTGAATTTTCCGCTCAAGCTGCCATTTTCAACTTGCACAGAAGACACGATTGAGGGATATTTTTTGCGTGAATTAAAAACATAAAAACAAAAAAAACATTTTCTGATACAACCGGACGTGTCAATAAGCTCTTCACCGATTAGCTTGTGCGATAACACGTCATGCGAATTTTCCGCTCAAGTTGACATTTTTCAACTTGCACAGAAGACATGATTGAGGGATATTTTTTGCACGAATGAAAACAAAAATAATAACCATTTTCTGATACATCCGGACGTGTCAAACCAGACGTGTCAATAAGTTCTTCGCTGACTGGCTTTTGCGACAACACGTAATGCGAATTTTATGCTCAAATTCACGTTTCAACTTTCTTATGAAGACATGTTGAGGCGAATATCGCGCGTTCGCTGTAAATGGGTCACCCAATTCCCATCATTCACATTGCTCGGTGTGAATTCACATCTATTCACGTCTTTGCATTGACTTTGTATGTAATCTGCTTGTGCTAATGATTAATTTCGCTTTTGGTGTGCGATGTGTGTTGTGATGTTAACGTCAGCCCTTTGCTTGTTTTCTTTCACCTCTCGAATGCTATGCTAATTAACCACATTTAGTTCATTGCTGCTCGGTCTTTGAGAGCTGAGATCCGAGGTGAAGTATCAAGCCTTTGAAACCGAACGCCACCCGCGGATCACCTTGTTATGAACCCGTGACCCTCAAACCTCTTTACGATGTGGGTGAGTGGGTCACTGGTCAGGGAGTTTTAGAGAGTGTTGGGTTTAGACCAACACAAAAGACGCTACAGAAGGAGGGGGTCCATTTTTGCTTCTTTTTAACCCTTTAAGTGCTGGGAAACTTTCAGAACAAGGCTTTCTGAGTGAATCAAATGTTAACTGAGGTGGGCAGTATCTTAATCCAACCAAAACAACCGCAATCAGGCTAGTGGCTGGGAAAGCAGAAACCTTTCTCGTTCTCATTAACCGTGGGACTGCCATGCACTACATGAAAGAAGGAGAGCGAGCAGCGTTTCTTGGTTGTTCTCACTATCGTCTGATTAAAGCCACAAGGGCATGAAAGAGTTCATGTCAGTGTTAAGCTTCATTACTCATTAGCGAAACAGACCTCCCATTTTGACTAGCGCTTCACGTCTATTAATGCTCTAGCATTATTGCTCCAGCTCTGGTGACTGTAATGGTTTATTAAAACTGTGTTTGTTCAACCAAACATCTCTACATCAACAACATGAAATGATTTATCTGAAAAATTAATTTGGGGACGAATTATCTAATGTTTCTCAACTGGTTTGGCTTCAGGAACCAGATTTTACATTAGATGGCCATTCAACACAGAGCCAAAATTATGCATCATAAAAAAATAAACCGAAATGTCATCAATAATGGACACATGTCTGTTTTAGTGACATTTTTGTTGATTTTTGTCTGATAAGTGGTTTGACACTGTGTTGAAACCAAACATTCAAACAGTCAAAACAAGCCTGTAGAGAATTTTTAGAAGATTTTCATGGTAATTTTAATTTTTTAATTTTATTTTTTTTATATTTTGTAACTTATTATTTTGTAAAAACATATTTCTATTATGCTGTATTTTCTCATTTATTTTTTAAATAGTTGTTTATTAACATTAGCTTTAAAAACTTTTAACAGTTTGAGTATTTGATTCATTTATGCTTCTTGAGTTCTGCTGGTTTCATACTCTCGGCTGCCAATAGTTCGTCTCATAAAAACACACTCTAATTGGAACAAACCATGTTTATATTTGTTTGAACTCATATTTAATGTGATCTGGGTCATATTTTCTATTATGTTTGTTTTATTCAAAGTCAACCAGTGCATGTTGGCACCTGTGTAATTTGACAAGCTTCTACCAAGTGATAGATGAATTTGAGCCAAAATACTTGCATGGCTCTTCAACAGAATACATGAGATGTGTTTCTATCTTCATTTCTGATTGTATTTATTTTGCTGTCCAAACTCTTATATGGTATAATTGGTTCATTCAGACCTGAACTGGATCGTGACCCACCAGTTTAGAAGCGCTGTTGTATATCATGCCGAGCGGAATAGTTACTGCTTGACTCTTTACAAAAACAGGGACACAAAGGGTCTTTTTCTTGGGCTTCTACCCCTCGTGGCCCCTGCACCTTTGTTTGTGGTGCTGAGTGCCTGGTGTCACCTCCTCATGGGGCCGTTTGAAGTGGCATAGAAAGATATGCCTGGTCTCACCACTGCCAATTGGTCTTCTGAAGTGACTGTAAACTTTTCACGGCCTCTGCTCAAATGTCTTTCTTCTGCCTTCTCCTGATGATTCACAACTGCCTCTGGGTCACTGATCTGCAAGTGAAGTTAATAATCACTAGTAAACAAGTTGTGCTCTCAAATAGAAGAGCTCAAAGCTGAGATTCATGCCCAGAGGACCAACAACTCTGCTTTATTTTTGCAATTTCCTCCTGCCTTCTTAGTCTCTTCCAACCCTGCCATCTTCTTTTCTCTGTCCATCCCCATGTCTCTGTATACACCCTGGAGCAGGCACTGTCAGTTCCATGACCTGAGGCCACTGTCCAGCCCATTGTCGTGATCTGAGAGGCCCAGTGCTAACAGTGCATCCTTCCATCTACTAACATCTGGGAGGGGCCAAACAAGCACTCCCTCTTCAGAGTCAGGGCAATGGCCTGCTGGTCCAGAAGCTCCTTTGAAGAGCCCTGCTGGCATGAATAAGTGCTTTTGGGAAGGTTTCAAAAACATGAGAACTCGGGGCGCACTATAACCCTGTTGAGAAGACCACCAGCATATCTTGAGTTTTAGATACTGGCGTCCCAATCAGGCTTCTTAACCTGTTAACCCGCACCAGAGCGCTCTCGTACCGAACGCTCTTTGTTTGCACATGTCATTGTCCCATTTCATTTATTCTATTCCAAAACAAAGTTAATCTTGAGAAACTATATATCATTCTGAAGGTCTAAGCCTCAAGCATCGATGATAGATCGCTGTTTTTCGATTGAAAGCTTATAAGGAATGTATTTGCTACATTTGTTTAAGCAGTACACATCAAAACATACAGAATAAAAAAGCAGTACGTACCGTTATCATTGTAATAACGAGTCACAGACGCATCCACTGCTGAAATCCCGGTTTAGTTAGAGAGGTAAGGGTCCACAGTACAACATCTCTTCCAGCACTTTTAGTCTAACGAAACAATAACGTTGTAATTTGGATGGATATTCCTTTGTTTACGTTTCTTTTCTTTTCAGCGTCTTTGTGGTAAAAAAAAACACGGTTTTGTAGCATACAGTTTTACAAACAGAATGAAACCATCCAAAAAAAAAAAAAGTCTCAGATCCGCGGAATATTGTTTATTTGAATTTGGCGCTCTCTCGTGATGCCGCGTGACGCACGCTGTGACGCACCTGTCATCTGAGGGAAGCAACTTAATGACGCTCTTTTTGGCACAAATAACTCTTTTCTTCTTTTTTCAACATTTACCATATGTGTGTGTGTCTTGTGTAGAACGTGACTGTATATGCATGATTTACATTCTATAAATCCATCAGCGGTAATTACCGATCATGATCACTGTCAATGACCGGCGACACATGATGTGTTATTATCATCTCTATCGACGGACATCAGCGTGTGATTACTGACTGCAATCAGTGGGAATGTTCAAGAAATATCAGTTTATCTCTGGCATTCATAGTATTGAGTATGTAGGCTACTGGACACAAAGCAAATTCTTCTTTTTTTTTATTTTTTATTACTCAAATTATTCTTATTTTATTGTTTAGTGCTCAGATAAATCACTTATATGATGTCTAAAATTATTTCTATTATTTTATAATTGAAAAACTATGTATAATGACTAAAATAGTTTGTGGAATTCTTCAGTACATTTGTGGTAATTTTCATCAAATGGGGGGAATTAGAAATATTCTCAGAAAAAGGGATTGCAGGAATCTCATTTTTCACTAGTATCGCCTTTCAAATTTGAAATATAAACTCATTGGGACATGTGACTTTCAACCCATTACTTTTCTGGATTGCTCCAGGACTTATTTCTATGTATTTGTTTATGAAATAAAAACATTCAGTGTCAGAAACATTTTCAAGGCACTTCAGTGTCTATAACTTTTTATTTTTTTGAGCATTATCAACTCTGGATGATGGCTAGTAAAGCCTAGAGTGTCTTCTTTCCAAAGATACCTAAATTGTGTGTGTAGCACATTATTGTCAGGACATGTTACCATTTTAATTTAGGTAGGTCATTTTCAGCTGTGAGGCCCAAAATGGGGGGTGCAGGTTAACAGGTTAACTTGCTCAACTAGCACACTTTCATGGGTTTTAATTTACTGGTAAATTCAGGAAAACTGCAGGGAAAACCTTACCAAAAAGTAGTATATTTCAAGTTTATTTTAAGTATACTTAAGTAAAGTTTAAGTATACTTTATGTAGTAATTATACAAATATCAGTGTACTAGTAGTATACTTGTAAGTGTACTATTTCAATACTCCTTGGGACTAAACTGGCTCACTTTCTAGTATATAAAAGTATACTTTTAATTATACTTAAGAGTAGTAAACTTTGAGTATGCAACTAGTTTACATCTATGTTTTTATTTTGTACTGAAACTATACTAAAAGTGAACATATAAGTATACTGATAGTTTACTAATTAAATACTTGTAGTAGCATTTTTAGTACACTTTGATGTAAAGTCTTAGTAAACTATTATTTTATTAGTTTTATACTGAAAGTATACTCATACGTTTTTTAAGTGAAGTTTACATCGTACTTTAAGTATACTACTATGTCCCTATTTAAGTATTAATTTGTATATATTCTGTTATATGAATATCTGAACATACAAAACATCAAAAGAAATAAACAGAGTATCTGCTAGTAAACAAAACATTTTATTCTTGCTTCTTGCATTCTTTTTTTAAACACTTGAATGTGGGTAAGTTTCATAAATAAAAAAGTAAAGAAATAAACAACATTTTGAACAAAAAGCTGAAAAAAGACAATGAATTGGATTCAGAATGATAATCAAAATGTAGATGGAGTCGATCAACAGCCCAAAGCTTGACAGTCATTATTACCTCTTCATTGGTCGACATTTTATTCCACAATGTTACACAGTTTTGATGCTGTTTTATGTCAGATGATCTGGTTAGATTACACGTGGAAGCATCTGTTGTTTCAGTTTCTTCTTCACTTGTGTTTTTTGGAAATTCTGTACAGAAGATATGGTAGCGCCCCCTACCATATAACAATGAAGACACGGATTCTAGGAGCACATATATTTAGACTTGTTCTAAGTATAAGTCAAGTATACTTAAATGTCATTTTAAGTATATTTCTGAGAAGTACATAAAAAGTAGACTAAAAGTATACTTTCTTATTTTTAGTTTAAAAGAAGTATACTAATAGCACACATGAATAAACTTCTTTTTCGTAAGGGAAGTTACTAGGGTGCTGGCTGTGACTTAAACCATGAACTTGTTGGTTAATGGAGTCCATTTATTGGGACAGAATTTGTAGTACCCAATAAAGCTGCTTGTAGATGAAGTCAAATAATTGTTCTTGTATTTGGTTCCTCTTCCAATAAGGTTTGCTTTTAGAAGTGACGTGACATGTAGCCAAGTTTTCCCATATTTGGTAATTGTGTTCAGCATTTAATCAATGTCAACTGATAGATATGATTAACCAGTAGAAATTTGTCAACCGGTAGAGATTTTGGACTATCGTCTCTATCGTGGTTACACACTCACATGACATTGCTGTGCTACGTGATCATGAAAACTTATTGTTTGCACACATTTTTAAGCATTGCGGTTTAAAAACAAGTGATTTTAAGCCATTGAAATGAAATCAGCAGTGAAAGAGAACTCATTTGCGCATGTGAAGATGGTGCTCATACAGTGTGGAAGTATTGAACGGAGTTACAGTATTTTTGCTGCTTTATAGGCCTTGAACAGTTAAACACAAAATGCCAGTCTTTGCAAGTATCCTCGTAAACATAGTAGGTCTTAAGAGAAAGCAAACAGCTGAGAAAGAAAACTCATGTGTAACAGTATGTTGGATCCGGGTAGTTCTTAAAGTGACAGCAGTCTAATATTCCTGCTGTCTGTCATTCATGTTAATCAAACAACAAAAGAGAGAAAATCTTTCACTTTCAATGCCGTGAATAAAGGTGTTGCTGTCGGCCGCTTCAGAGCTCCTGTTGCCAGTGTGAATGCAACCAGGAAAATGACCCGAAGGGGAAATTGGTTCTCTAGGAACCACCATTGCCTCAGCAGAACCTTCAACCCATCTTCATGTTGGAGAATTTGTTTTAGATCCTGGCGTCCCAATCAGAGTTCTTAACTTGCCTGAATTTCCTAACCTCCGTGGTCAAACTTGGGGCCAGATTTACTAACAGCTTGCGCCAGCACAAACCGTCTTTTGCCATTAAAATTGTACTGTCAGGATTTACTAAAGATGCACAGTGAAAAATTAGTGCTAAAAATGCGTGGACACAGTTATCTTTGTGCCTGACCATATTGAATATGCATTTGTAGGAGTTTCCCTTTCAGACGCAAAAGGGAGGAGAGTATTAAAATGAATCACGCAACGCGATTTACTAACGTTTGCACTCGTCAAATTGCTAGTATTTGCACCATTATTTAACGGCCAAAAAAAGCATGTCTTAAAGCAGGCGCTAATTTGTGCTTCTCTTGGTAGATTGCGCTGGTCATTATGGAAATGAGATCTTGCATCTGTGTTCTTTAATGTGTGCATTGCCAGTAAATCACACGCAGAATTTCCCTTCCCTTTGGCACTTTTATGGAATTGCGCTTTAAAGCTAATTTGCCCTGTTTAGTAAATCTGGCCCTTGGTCTGTAATCTACTGTTAAACATATGATGTCTAAACTGTTCTTTTCAGTAAAGGAACTGCAAGGAAAGTTAGCAGCGTGGTGACGACTGTATCCACTAAAACATGAACTAGCTGGTTAATAGAGTCCGTTTATTGGGACAGAATGGTAGCATTCCAATAAAGCTGCTTGTAAATGAAGTCAAATCATAATTGCTCTTGTATTCGGTTCCTCATCCAATAAGCTTTTATGTCTGGAGGTACAATAAACACTATTGTGTGCCTAACCCTGCTTGGGCTCAGCAGAACCTTCAAACTCTCCTCGTCTCAGGCAGTTAGAGAAAAAGACTGAAGTCTTGTAAACGTTGGAGAATTTGTTGGCCACGGCTCTCTGGTTTGGCTGCTGTTCCTGGCAGCTCGTTCCTCCATGTGGATCGCTTGTCACTTCTGCTAATCTGCATGTGTTTCCAGCTAGACGTCTAGTACTGTACTGGCGGCTCAGGATCTGATTTTCACGAATGAGTTGTTGTCGTGATTGCCAAGTAATCGAGGTAAAGGTGCATTCTTGCTGTTTGTCATTTGTCAAATGGCTCACGTAGTTCATTTCACCTTTATTTAACCAGGCAAGTCAATTAAAAAGGATAGTGTTGTAGTAAAGCTAATGTCCAGTTTGGCCAGGTGTTTGGTAGTGTTTCAGATGGACAAAGACACATGGTAAGCCTTTGTATGAGAAGTAATATTTTAGAAGAGTTTATTAAATATTAGGGCGGAAATGATTTGTTGACATTATCGACAACATCGACAATAAGTAGTCATTTGAGTAGTTGTTTGATCTCATATGACGTAATGTAAGAGCCTGCAATAATGCAGTTTGACCAGTGTGGCGCTGTAGCACAAGACTGTAATTCAACCCTCCTTGATGCAATTCAATAGAAGAAGACACAGCGCTTCAGAGTCAATTGTAATTACCGAACCTGAAGCTGCTGAGCGGCGTTTGGACGAATATGTAAATATTTGCTGCACACTTTCCTCTCAATAACGAAATAAACAACAAAAACTGACATTGGTGAGAAAGCAGCAGTTAAGAATGCATCACGTACTTGCATGTGTATTTATTTATTTATTTATTTATTTTTCTTGATTTATTTATTTATAAATTATATTTATTATTAAACTAATATTTATAAGTATTTCTAATATTTAATTTCCATTTCTACAAGTACTGCTTTTGACAGGTTGGTTATTTATTTATTTTATTTTGATAATTTTTTGTTATTTATTATAACTGACCCACAGTTGTTGCCTAAATTATTTTTATTTTATATTTTGTTATTTTTTATTTTATTAACCACACAGCACTCATTAATTAATTAATTAATTAATTAATTAATTAATTCATTAATTCATTCATTCATTCATTCATTCATTCATTCAGTTAAGAACGCATCTGATTACAGCGATGTGGATGTTTGCATGATAGTTTGGTTTTCATAGATCAAAATTTGACTAGTTCAGGACTGTTATGATTATCATAACCCTATAAGGTATTTTAAGAGAGATTATGCTGTGAATAAAATAGTTTATCCAAAAATAAAACATCTTATCACTTACCTTTATTTTGTTTCTTATCCATTTGACTTACAAAAGGAGATGTTAGGCAGAATAATGTGTTATTCAGTTACTTTTTCATATTACTTTTCATATTACAATTACATAATATGATTTTCAAAAGCTGAAGTGTACCTTTATTTATTTGTTAGAATATGTATAACTCAATATTTTAACTAATTGCAAAAGCTGAATAATCAAAGTCTACTGATTAATCAGTGAAATAATAGATGATTAGTCAATTAATCATTCTAATAATCGTTAGATTAATTGATTATCAAAATAATCGTTTGTTGCAGTCCTACAGTGAAAGGTAGGTTGTTGTTGTTTTCATATTTTGAAGGATTCTCCAAGTAAACCTTTTGAAGATGCAATATAATCCGTTTTACCTGAACGTGGTCTGCAGTGTGACATCTGTGAGCTCGTATGTGTTTTGAGGATAAAAGTGTGTTTTTCCCTTTGCTTTGTTCGATCGCTGACGTTGTGTATGTGTTATGTACGTGTGAACCTCCTGTTCTGTGGGTTTGTTGTAGACGCTGAGGTCTGTCATTAAGATCTGAAGGGATTTACTTCAGCAGATCAGCTGTTCAGTTCACATGTCACGCTTTACATGTCATTTGTCAACACAGAGAAGGACCATCGTGTGCTGTTTTGTTCGTTTAGATCTGTTTTTTGGACCCTGATTGTACTTCTAATATCAGAAGAGCTTCTAAACCCCTTTTAAAATGCCTAACATCTGACGCTAATGAATCAATTACTGTGTTTAGCTTAAGAAGAAACCTTAAGACCAGAAATACCACAGAAAACAGAACATAGAAGATGATTAATGATGCTACAGCGCCCCATGTGGAGACAATGAGAATGCAACTCTTGTGTTTTGTTATGAAATGACTTCTGATATTTTTCAGAAAGCAGTGGCCTGAAATCTAAAAGTGTTTGCAGTCACGTACTTGCATGTTTATTTATTTATTTATTGACTGATTTTTATGTATTTTTTCTTGATTTATTTATTTATAATTATTTTATGATACTTAGGGTAGAGTGGGGGGAAAATACCCCGTTTTGCCCCATAGGTGGGGTAAAATGCCCCCCAGTCTGCTTTAAACATTTACAGCAAAATCAGAGTACAGGCAGTTTTAGCTTAAAATGGTAGTGTGTGGACCCGGTGGGCCCACTTGCCATTACATGTTTTTAATAGTAATATCTTAGTCTGAACCTAAAGTAATCTTGACAAACTATATATTGTTTGAAAGCTTAAAGACTCTAGTTTTCATATTTGGTGACTGATTTTTGAAATATTTTACAGAGCAACTATAATTTATTAATTTGTAAGAAGAGTACTCATCAGAATCAGAGAGTGCTTTCTGACCTTTACTTTGAAATAGTGATGCACAAATGAAATCATGAAAAATCAGTAAAAAACCTCCATTCATTTACATGGAGAGTTTTCAAAAGATAATATCCATTTGAGAAAAAAAAAGGTCTAAAAGGGTTTTGAATATAAAGAAAAAACAATAGATTCTCCATTTTTTATGCATCGTGAACTATAATGCAAGTCCAGGGTTCTCGTAGCATGTCTTTTATGTGTTTTTTTGAGGTTGACTTGAAATCAAATACTGCCATACTGCCCTTAATACTTCTGAATGTGATGTCTACTTCATAAATATTGAGAAAAGTATGGAAAAACATGTTTCAGATCACTCAAATCGTATATGAAATTGTGGTCCCCTATATGGTTACTAGTGGGGTTTGATGGTCATCTAGTGGAAAAGCTTGGTACTACGCCCAAACAAAATCTCACTGAAAGCTCATTTTTTGAGATATCAACCTCAAATTTGGAACATAACTTGTTCAGAATTTTGCTTTTGATTTTCTAGCAGTTTTAGAGTAAAAAATGTTTGGTAAAATATATATTTTATATAAAATATAAATATTTAATTTTTTAAATTTTATATTTTCATTAACTTAATCTTCCATAATTTTTTGTTTTATAATTTTTATAATTTTGTTCACTTCTACAATAATCTGCCAAGTGTCCTCTTTAACAAGAGACCAACCTTAAGCCTGTGGTCCAAAGCATTCAAAATTTATAACAGTTTAAGTTGGAAATGTCATTTTCAGGTGTATGCTCAAAAAGTGGAACCGACAGTTAACAGGTTAAAACTAATATAATCAAATAATTATGAATTACAAAATTATAATAGCCTGTTTGAAAAATTTTGTTAGCTGATGCTAACTGGCTGGCTAACTAGCTACCTGATGCTAACTTGAGGTCATTTTTAAATATAAAATCCAAATATATTATAAAAATATTTTTATTCAACCAACTAGTTAGAATACATTTGATGGAAAAACAAAGGATTTGATGTTCAGAACAGAATAACTACAGTAATATCCCATTGCTCCCTCTGGGGGCGTTTTACTCCACTGACTATGTTTGAGAAAAAAATGATGTCATTCTGAAAATAATAATTAATAATGATATTTTTATTAAATAACGTGTACTCCATATCTACGGGCTCTACTGTTCTCATATCATATATAACTGTGATGTTCTACAAAACAATAAGCTTTAAAACACTTTTTTTTCTTACTGCTGAAAATGAGATCATTTACTGTGAAATCTGTTTTCTCTCCGGTTCATCACCAGTGTGAGCTTCATGCTGAAAACTTCTACATCACTCTTTTCAACATAGTCCGTAGTTACAATAAAAATTTATTTTGATTTTATCTTGTGGTTATTTTGGGGAAAACAGTAGGGGGGGGGACGTTTTCCCCCACTCTACCCTATATTAAACTACTAATATTATTTCTAATTATTTCTAATATTTAATTACCATTTTTACGAGTGCAAGAGAATATTTGGTGTGAAATTATGTAGGACTGGACTTTATTTTCTCAGTCAAGATTTGATTGGATCATAAAAGTGGGCTGTGATATTATTGCCACGTACGAACAGTTGGTTAGTATTAATATTATTTGTTGTACACTGATGAGTATATGATTAAGCAAATTAACTTAACCAATGAATCGTGCTCAAGAATACCGGGAACATGAATTAGGAGAGTAGATAGAGTAGGTTCTGATTTAAATCATGTGCGTGTGCTAATTGAACCCTTCTGTGAGTGCCGTGACCTTTGACCCCGAGCTGTGAGAAGTTCTGCCTGTAAGGTGATGTGTTTTGCAAATGAGCTTGTCAGAATGAGAGAGGACGAGAAGGAGAGGTGTTTTTCCTCTGTCATTCCTGCGCTGATGGATGCGTGTTCACCGATTACAGAGCACATACAGCACCTTCACACAGCGTTTCTGCTGCTTCTGACACGTTTGTGTTTCTTTATATTTATATTATTTTTTATATTTATTTGTGTATTTATTTAGTTGTGGCATAAATTATTTTATTTTTTTATTTTATTTTTGTTTTATTTATATATTTTTTAATTTCCATATAGCACATTCACAGAGCAGATAGACCAGCATTTGCTGCTGCTTCTGACAGTTTCATATTTATTTATTTATTTATTTATCTATTTAATTATTTATTTATTTGTATTATTTATTATAACTGCCCCACCATTTCATTTATTTTATTTTATTTTATTTTATTTTATTTTTCCATATAGCACATTCACAGAGCCGATAGACCAGCATTTTCTGCTGCTTCTGACAGTTTCATATTTATTTTATTTATTTGTTTGTTTGTTTGTTTGTTTATTATAACTGGCCCACAGTTTATTTGATTAATGAATCAGTGTTTCTGCTGCTTTTGACAAGTTTTTATTTCTTATATTTTATTTTTATGTATATTTACTTATTTATTTATTTTTATTATTTATTATAACTGATCCACAGTTGTTGGCTAAATTATTTTTATTTTATATTTTGTTATTTTGTTAACCACACAGCACCTTCACATAGCAGACAGGCTGGCGTTTTTTGCTGCTTCTGATGTTCATTCATTCGTTCATTCATGCATATTTTCTTTATTATATTTTATTTTTAATATTTCTTATTTATTATAATTATAACTGTCAGTTGTGGCATAAATTATTTTATTATTATTTTGTTTTATTTTATTAATCATACAGCACGTTCACACAGCAGATGGATGCTTCAATTTCATTTATTTTCTTAAATGCTTATGTGAAGTGTGTGAGAGTGTTTCCTAGCTGTGGATTCCCAGTGGTTTGTTGGCATTTATTAAATGAGTGTGTCTACTGAGGTAGTATGGGCACATTGTGTGTGTGTGTGTGCGTGTGCGTGTGTGTGTGTGTGTGTGTGTGTGTGTGTGTCACAAATCTAAAACACATGTTGGCAGCAGCTGGGCTGGTTTTTCTCACTCGACCTTCAAATATCTCACTGCATTCTCAATTAAGAGCAAATCTTGACAAGCTCACAGTCACCTCAGCACGTCTTTCTCTCTCTCTCTCTCTCTCTCTCTCTCTGTCTCTCTCTCTCAGTGTCTCTCACTCGCTCTCACCTCAGGCCATTTCCACACCTTCATGAGTCTAATTGAAGGTCACGATGGGCCCAGCTGCTTCTATTGGCAGAACAAACAGCCCATACATATGGCAAGTGTGTGTGTGCGTATTGAGTTCTACCCCTCCTTCACTCTTTCTTTTTCTCTTCTGAGCCTCTTTAAAGCTGTGATTCTCTCCCACAGCACCTTTTCAAGCTAAACAAAGGCGCTGTAAACATGAAGAGTGGAATGCCTTTAAGGCTTCAGGCTTCAGACTCTGACGGCTCTCGGGTCTCACCGGTGGTCTGGGTCTATTCTGTACCACCAGCACACACACACACACACACACACGCACACACACTCTCACTCACACGCACACACACTCACTCACTCACACACACACTCTCACTCTCACACAAACACACTCACACTCACACACACACACACACACACACTCACACGCACACGCACACACGCATGTTTTGTGGTTTACGGGGACTCTCCATAGGCGTAATGGTTTTTATACCGTACAAACTGTATGGGCTATTGCCCTACACCAACCCTACACCTAAA
>JAFVLL020015863.1:0-47822 GCA_021397915.2 Tor tambroides | reverse complement strand
GTCAGCGAGGAAGAATCTTCGTCGCTGAAGAGAAGAAATCTGAGATGCGGCGGCGAAGCGGCTGCTTATATAGCCAGAGGCCCCGCCCATTCTGGTGGGCTTTGGTGGGCTGCATAGCCATAAGCTTGCTCATCGCCGCCGCCGAGCCATTGGTTCGATTTTATAGCATTGTACGATCGTGATTTTATAGCACTGCATGGATGTGGAGTTTCACTTCGTGATTGAAAAGGCTTCAGCTGAATAGGAAAAAGGAGTTTTTCCCATACAGCATCTTACGACGCAGTACGAGTGAAATATCGAAAGGGAACTACAGGTGGTAGTATCTAAAGTTCATTACAGGAATCCAGAAGCTCCACCCAAAAATGAAAATTCTCTAATTTACTCTATGGCTTTTTTCTTCTGTGGAAAAAATCCATCTCTGTGAGTTCATGTAGTGGAAGTGAAAGATGACACTTCAAAATCCACATAAATTGAACACAATGCTAATCCATATGATCTCAGATGATAAATCAATGTCTTATGAAACAAAATGATGTGAGAAAAATATGTAAATATCAGCATATTATGAAGTGTGATGTAAACACGTTGTGAAACTAGTTTGAGTATTTTTCTCACTCAAACCAGTTGTTTAGTTTCAGAAGATAATCATGTGGATTACCATTGTGTTCATGTTGTGTGGTTTTTGAAGTGTTTTTGAAGCGGTTTCTATTAACTTTGCTGGTAATGTAGCGTGTGGTTAGTGTGATAGCCAGCCTCTGAAGGTGACTGAGAACAAGGTCTCAATGCTGAGACACCAAAGCCTCTGATTTAGTCAGAATCATCCAATCATTGAGGTAATTCAAGACACGCATGACCTGGAGTCACAGTCGAGTCAGAAGCAGCTAAGGCCAGGCTGAAAGGAAGAACCTAATACTTGTAAGCTTTTCCGTCAGAAGAAACCCGAGGAAGTTCCTGTTTTTCTGAATGATTAAAATATGAAAATCTTCTGAATCTTATGCATCTTTCAGAACATAACAGTATAATCGAATCTGAGTCATAATGTGTTTCTGCATCAACATTCTGAAGCTGCTCTTTGTTAGAGTGAAGTTCAGCAAACCTGCTGTGTGTTTGGTGGCGCAAAGTCACAGTCACAGTCTAAGCTCTTTGACTGCCACAGAAGTAAAGCCAGCCCATATATTCCTCAGCCATATATTTGAGGAGATTAACCTGGTACTGTTGGACCAGGCACATTGAATTTACCAGTCAGGGCTGAGGTTGTCCTGCAAGGCTGCAATTTCCAAGAAGGAACTGAAGATGGTAAAAGATAGGCTGTGAGCGTCATTTCAAGTGCTCAGTGTACTCAGTCTCATTTCAGCTCAATCTCAGCATACCCCTGATTAAAGGGATAGGTCACCCAAAAATAAAATTCTGTTGTTATTTATTCACCCTCATGTTGTTATAAACCTGTATGAGTTTCTTTCTTCTGTTGAACACAAAGAAAATATTTCAAAGAATGTTGGTAACCAAACGGTTGATAGCCATTGACCTCAATAATATTTTTTCTTTCCATGCTATGTAAGGAACTGTTTGGATACCAACATTCATCAAAATATCAGCTTAATTGCAGACAGCTTAATTGTAATGACATTTGCTGAACTGAGGAATTGATTGCATTGAGCTGAAATGTCAAATTAGTGCTGTCACACAGGTCATGCTAATTATAAAATGCTTCCATTTTTCATTACATGTTCTTTAATTATATGCAAAATGACATTTTAAACATCTGAGCTCTTTATATTTAGAAACACAGCCCAACCCAATCCAACACAACTGTAAAGTGGCAACATCACCCTTCTGAAAATGAGTGAATTTCATTGTCTTAAATAACACATGGCATACAGAATTAGTTAAATGATGTTGTTGTCACATCATTAGGCGCTTGAAAGGCAATAATACAGTTATATGTTATAAAGTATTTAAAGTGCAGTACAGATTATTGGGAAAGGTTTCAAATAATATTTGGAGGCATGTATTACTGAAAATGCTAAATGCCATTTCAAGGACTTGTGTAAACTGTTTGGTATTTGACATTCATATCATTCTCAGTCTGTCTGTGTAACTAGATGATTCTGGGGCTTTTCAGAGTTGTCTGTAGGCAGCAGTCCACCAATGCAGTTAAGCACATCCAGACCATGTACACACTCTAAAGTTTCAGGAGTGACAACTGTATTTAAACATAAATTACAGTTTTGTGTGTGTATGGAACATAACTCACTTTTGAAACTACAATTATTGACACCATTGTAACCATAGCAGTGTTTTGCCATTTTAAGCAATCACCAAAGGCTTATGTTTGGCGATTTTGGTGAAACCACCATTGACAGAGCCATGATGTTTTCAATCAATCAATATCAATCAATAATAATTTTATTCCGGTCCTCACAGACAACTTTTCACAAAATAAATAAAAATACATAGTTACCGAAAAAGATGTAGACCGAAGCCTTGCTTATTATGCCTTCCCTTTATACATAGTTAACTGAATGGGTGACACTTTTCAGTTAAATAATAAAAAATAAACAATATTACAAAAACATTTCCCAAAATGTACAAACATAAATCAAAACAAACATAACGAAAATAGACATTCCAGCTATTACTTCAGTATTTTAACAATACATTCACAATTTATTGATACTGAGTCATATAATTATTTAGCACCTTATTATACATTTTCTTAAATTTGCAAAGTGAATGACATACTTTTTGTTGTGTTTCAGGTAGCAATATGAAATCAGGCTACCACAGTTGAACGGGTCACATAACACTCCTTTTAATAACAGTTTGTTTTAACACACGTACATCTCGTCTTTCTTCTTCTCCTTTTTTCTCCTTCCTCTCTACTCCAGCATATTATCCCCTCTTGTGGTCTTAGTAAGCATTACACTGAATAACAGGACACCACACTTTCAATTCCTTATCACATTTATTCCATAGATTTACCCCTTTGATAGATAAACACCTACTTTTTACATTAGTTCTTGCCCTTACTTTTTTAAACGTATACAGTCCTCTTAGATTATACTGACTTTCTCTTATTTTGAACAGCCTCTGAATACAATTTGGAAGTAAATTATTATAAACTTTGTACATTAACTGTGATGTATATAAATCAACTAAATGTACAAATTTTAATGCATGTAAATTAATAAACAATTTGTTTGTTGGTTCGTAATAATCAACCCATTTAACAATCCTAATAGCTTTCTTTTGTAACATATATATTGAATTTAAATTGGATTTATAAGTGTGACCCCACACCTCCACACAATAAGTAATGTATGGAATTATGAGCGCACAATACAATATATATATATATATATATATAAAGTTTTTTTCATTCAAAATATGTTTTATTCTATTTAATATTGCAATGGATTTGGACATCTTTGTTTTTACATTATTTATATGTAATTTCCAACATAATTTATGATCAATTATAACACCCAAAAATTTATTTTCGTACACTCTTTCTGTTTCCTCATTGTTAATCATTAATTTCACTTTTTGTTACTTTGTCGATTACTAAATATTATAAACTTTGTTTTACTTAAATTCAGTGAAAGTCTGTTATCATCAAACCATTTTTTTGAAAACCATCAGTTCGATTTCCACTGTATTCAGAAGCTGTTCCAAATTTTTCCCGGAACAATATAAATTTGTATCATCAGCAAACAAAACCATTTTTAATACTTTAGACACTTTACAAATATCATTTATGTACAGTACAAACAACTTAGGGCCTAGCACCAAACCTTGTGGAACACCACAAGTAACTTTCATTACATCTGATTTAACATTATTTATTTGTACAAATTGATATCTGTCATTGAGGTAACTTTTTATCCAAGCGAAAGCTTTTCCTCTTACACCATATCTCTCCAGTTTCATCATTAATAATCCATAATCAATAGTGTCAAAAGCTTTTTTTAAATCAAGGAACACCCCCACAGTATATTCGTTATTATCCATTGAAGAAGAAATCTCTTCTACCATCACAGCCATTGAGGTCGACCTGTTTGTTCTAAAACCATACTGATGATCATTCAATAATTTGTGTTTATCTATAAAATTATCAAGCCTGCGCACAAATATTTTCTCTAAAATTTTCGATACCTGGGAAAGATGAGAAATTGGTCTGTAGTTGGAAAAACAGTGCTGATCTCCATTTATAAAAATAGGAGTAACTTTAGCTGTTTTCATATTACTTGGGAATATTCCTGTTAAAAAGGACTGATTACAAATGTGTGTAAATGGTTTTACTATATGTTCTATAATATTTTTTATTAGCGACATGTCAATATCATTACAATCAGTGGAATATTTATTCTTACAGTTGTTAACAATGTCAAGTATTTCCTTTTCGTCAACTCCCCTTATAAACATTGAATAATCATTACTGGAAATATTCATTTCATCTATCCTGTCCCCAGTTCTTTGCTCCACGATCACTTTTGCTAAATTACTCCCAATATTTACAAAATACTCATTAAATTCATTGACAATGTCATTCATTTTATTTATACTTAATTTCTCATCATTAACAAAATAATTTGGGTAATCAACTTTCCCAGTATTCTTTTTAATTATACTATTAAGTACTTTCCATATTGTTTGTATATTATTCTTATGCTTGTCCAATAACTTATTATAATAGTCCTTTTTACTAAATCTTATAATACTTATTAATTTATTTTTATATATCTTATATTTATTTTCCGCTTGTATAGTTCTAATTGCTATAAATTTCCTGTATAATGCATTTTTCTTTTTACATGATTTCTCTATTCCCTTAGTAATCCATGGTTTATCCTCATTTTTTTGTTTCTTTACAGTTTTCTTAAACAAACAATGTTTTTCGTATTTTTCGATTAATATGGACAAAAAAGCATCATAAGCACTATTAGGATCTTTACTTGCATAAACCTCGCTCCAATTTTGATTCTTTAAGTCCTCACTGAGAGCTGCAATGATTTCTGGTGTTCTATATCGAATTAATTTAAATCTATTTATCCTACTACCTTTTGTTTTATCAAATAATCTTTGAAATATTGCAAAAACTGGAAAATGATCAGTCATATCATTTATAAATAATCCTCCTACTATTTTTCCTTCAATTTCGTTTGTATATATATTATCTATTAATGTAGCAGTATTTTTGGTTATTCTACTAGGTTTTGTAATCACAGGAAATAGACCTTTACTATATAGTGAGTCAGTAAAATCTGTTATTCTCTTATTTCCATTTGGATTCAACAAATCAATATTGAAATCTCCACATATAATTTGTACTTTGTTCTCATTCCCTTTATCGAGCGTACCAAATAATTTATTCATAAAGGTATCCGTACAAATTCCTGGTGATCTATACACACAACTGATAATTATATTTTTAGATCTTTCAATATCGATTTCTATAGTTACACATTCCAAAAGGTTTTCTATAGTCACTGACATACTTTTAATCAAATTACATCTTAACGCAGTGTCAACATACAAAGCAACTCCTCCTCCTTTCTTATTAACTCTGTTTACTGTAAACAAATTATACCCTTCCAATTCTACTTCATGTATTTTCTCATTATCAAGCCAAGTCTCTGACACAGCAATCACATTAAATTTATTAAACTGACGCAAATAATCCTTAATGTTTATGAAATTTTTATAAAGACTTCTACTATTTAAATGCATTATTGATAATGCCCCCTCCATATTCACATTTCTATTAAATTTATCTTCTGTATAATACTTTATTTACATCATTAAAAAAGTGATTTTCCAGGTCAATATCATTTTCAATCTCATACATTTTATGATCCGCGTGATTGAAGGATTTAAAATTCAAATTCTCGTACTTACAGTGACATTGTAAGTGGTCAGACACACCGTCTATTTGCATATTGACCAACTCCCCATCATCAACATCTCTAAATGGGAACAAAAATTCCTTATCAAGGTCCATCATATCGATAATCCTTTTAAGTCCTTTTAAGTTAAGAATATTCCTTCACACAGTCTTCACTTATCCATACTGATCCAATTCATAGTGTTCTCTTACAGTGTGTTCTTTGGCTTCTTCAGGTAATCCATTTAGCCGTAGCACAGTCATCACTTATCCATACTGATCAAGTTCTTTGAGTTCTCTTATTGCGTATACTTTGGCTTCTTCAGGAGTTCCATTTAGCCGTATCATCACTTTGCAATTTCTTGACCATGTAGCTTGTATCTTATTCTGTTTCCTCAAAATGCGTGCACGTCTAGCGATGTCAGCATTCTTTTTTGTAAGATGTTCGTTCAGGTACACTCCTGTTTTGTTTATGTTTGGAAGGCTGCTTTGCAGAGCGCACTCTTGAAGGGTTGCCATGTCCACGTATTATAAGTGACATTCATTAGGCATCTTTGAGCTTGTTTGGGCTCAGCTTATATAGCGATTCATTTTATGCTGATAATAATATGGCTGGTGCATGTCGCGATATGTGGCTTATTTCCAAGATAACGCGTTTGGTTTTGAATTTATTATAGGCTTGTTTTCATGTGTTGTTTTTTAATGTCAAGATCTAGCAACGCTGGGTCAAGATGTACCTCCTTCCCTGTGATTTCTTACATGACCACTCTGATACGCATTTAAATATGCTGTTAACAACGTTGTTTGGATCTGTGAGGGAGTTAATTCAGTTGTAGAATGTGGTTCTCACTCCTAATTACTGACCTGTGTGTGTCCAGAACAGGATTAACTTATGGCAGCGGCTATTTGCACTAAGTGTAAATAGCGATAGATGCTATTTACACTAAGTGCAAATAGCAATAGATGCTATTTACACTAAGTGCAAATAGCAATAGATGCTATTTACACTCAGTGTAAATAGCAATTAAATGCTATTTACACTGTGCAAATAACATATTTTTAGCGATAGATGCTATTTACACTAAGTGCAAATAGCTGTAGATTCTATTTACACTGTTAAAATAGCAAAATTTTCTGCTATTTATACTACTTATTGCAAATAGTAGCAATTATCTGCACCTCAGTAGCCTGTTGTCGTACATTATGAAACAGTATGCAATAATAACGTATTGAGTGCAAATTATAGTTTTAATTCAAATGATTAAATGCATGCCACTTTATTGGGACAATAAAGCTCTCCCTACACCTACCCTAACCCTACCCGATTCTCTTATTTTCAAATTTTTGATTATTTCCTTAATTTTTATTTAAAATAAATGCCTTTCTGATGCAATATGAGATTTGAAAAGGGAGGAAAAATTTCAGCAAAAGGTGGGTTTGAACTCGGGTCGATCGTGTCAAAAAGCACGTGCCTTACCATCTACGCCACTGAAACTGAATTGTTGTAATTTTTTTAGTCTTGACTAACCTAATCACACGTTAGTGGGCGGAGTTAGTGCAAATAGCCTTTGCCAACAAGGCAGGCTATTTGCACTTAGTGTAAATAGACACTCCGTTAACGTAAACACTAAACGGACAACCAGATTTAGCTGCAGTGTGTATGTGTGCAGTAAGAAAATCATACTTCAGTCAAGTAACCAGCACATCTGTCCCTTTTCTGATTTAATGGGACCAGATAAGACAAAATGCCACTATTGACATAAATTGCCTTCAACCAAATCGTTTCTACTGTTTCTTTCTTTCTTTCTCTCTTTTTTTTAGATACAGGCCAAACTTATTTTTTGCAAGATGCATAGAGTAGTGGCATTTTCTCTGAGGAGGCAAAAAAGAGACACGAAACATGACAAAACAAGAAGATATAAAACTGAATAATGTTGCAGTATAGCTCCTATAGCATTGATTGAGTGTGAGGGAGGAACTGCTTCATACAGGCAAAAGGTCATGAGAGGAGGCAATGTTTCCATCATGTTATCGGCTCATTACCCCTGCCAGTGTCGCAATGCCTGTCATGTTTGTAAATTGGCATGAATCAGTCAAACAAATTAGTGGAAATGGAGGGACTAATTACAAAGCAAACAACTCACCCACTCAGGCTATCATTTTCAGTCACATCCAAATTGAATTAAATTCGAAATAACTTAAAACATGAGATTCATTTTGAGTGAGCTGTTTTTTAGAGTGCTCTTAAAGCTGTGATCATCATGACATCATGAGTGTTTCTTGACTAATGGTCAGAATAGAAGGTGACTGTTAATAATAATAGGCTGTTTAATTTTGCCGAACAACAGTTTGTAGTAACAAAAGATGTTTGTGGCTATTGTGTTAATATTTTTAAGTAATGTTTAAAAATGCATAAGCATGCATAAGTGATACAAGTGAAAGTGATTAAAAAGCTGTATGGTTGTGGAGATGTGAGTTATTGGCACCAGCTGCATAATGAAAAATTAATAGATCTGATGAAGCAGACTCAAGTAATTCATGACAATCTTTCTGGCTCAATATCTGATGTTTTCTGTTAGCAGTCTGCTTGTCATTGTTGAACAAATTTCGCAATGTAGGTTGAAAAATATGCTTATTCTTGGAGTCTTTCAGCAGACACATGTTTAATGGCCCCTCTATGTGACTTCCTAATAGATTCATGATTTCTTGCTCCCTCTTAATTTGGGTGAAGAAATCACTGGCCTCGAAACACTACATACAATACAACCCTTTGTTTAACATGGCTTTGTTGAAATAAGACTGACCTACAGTGTGTGTGATCAAATACTTCAGAGAATGGTTTTGCTTAGTACGGTTTCGTCCTATTCACGATGTTCATTAAAATACAGTAGAGAATTGTGCTCTCTGATAACAGTGTTTACATGTACTGTGCAAGTTTACTATATATTGCCCTAAATAAGCTAAAAAAAAAAAAATCCCAATTTTCGAATGTTGATCAAAAGAAATGCACATACACATCCTTTTCAAATGCTATTCTGCTCACCCATCTTTCTGTGGGCAGTAATAGCTCAGTATTAATTGTGGCAGGCAAAAAGTGCTGACATTTGTGAATGAGGTGCATATTTGAAAAATCACACAAACTTCCCACAGCACAGATTCAGTGCATTTATTGCCTGATTAAGTTGTGGGAGGTTGGGGTATAAAAAGCTTTTTGCACTGAAATATCGTGCAAACATGGCACAGCTGTTTAGTACATTTCAATAGATAATCACCTGTTGGGAAAACAATGTTTCATTTCCATGTTTCTGCAGTTGCTGTATGTGAAGTGTGATTTGTGAATGTACGCAATCTTCTCTCTTTCAGGTATACCGTGTCCGATAATTATAGCGTGGGCCATTGGAAAACTTTACAATGAAAACGAACAGTAAGTTGCTGATTTGCAGAAAGAAATGCTTATGATTGGAGTAAAAGAGTGCTGAACATGATTATTGTAGAGTATATCTGGCACGAGATGTCAATTAATGAGCCTGTGATTAGAATACTTGGAAATTAGTGGAATTTCCTCCAGATAAAATGTTCATAAAACTGAAAGAGTAGTTAGAATAATATGTAAGAAACAAAAATGTAAGAAACAACTGTACCCTTTTTATGTTATTTCAAATGTTAGAACAAAAACCTGTTCATAACAATGAAGTTGTAAAAAATCACTGCCACAATGCTGTGGTGTTTTGAATTGTTGTTAGTGAATTGCTATGCAATCCTTACAAAAAAAAGTATTCTTCAAATTAATTTTATTACGTAAACTTAAGTAAAGTTCAAGTATATTTTTCAATTTTCCATATAAATTTGTGCAAGTATACAAATATGAATGTGCACGCATTTCAATACTTCTTGAGACTAAATCCTCCGATTTTTATAGTACTTTTATATGGAAGCTCAAAATATTTCTGTAACACTTGAACACTTAAAAGTATGGAAGCTCGTTTCCGCCACTGAATAAAAAATAAAAAAGGTCATTGCGACTTTTTATCTCACAATTGCGTGATATAAACTCGCAATTCCGAGTTAAAAAGTCATAATTCTGAGATATAAACTCACAATTCTGACTTTTTTTCTCGCAATTCTGATTTTTTTTCTCAGAATTGTGAGATATAAACTCGCAATTGCGAGTTATAAAGTCAGAATTGCATGATATAAACTCACAATTGCGAGTTAAAGTCCAGTTTTGAGGGGGAAAAAAAGATTACTATGTTCTCAGAATTGCGAGTTTATATCTCACAATTCTGACTTTATAACTCGCAATTGCGAGTTTATATCACGCAATTCTAAGAAAAAAAGTCAGAATTGCGAGAAAAAAAGTCAGAATTGTGAGTTTATATCTCAGAATTATGACTTTTTAACTCGCAATTGCGAGTTTATATCACGCAATTGTGAGATAAAAAGTCGCAATGACCTTTTTTATTTTTTATTCAGTGGCGGAAACGGGCTTCCATACTTTTAAGTGTTCAAGTGTTACAGAAATATTTTGAGTAAACAAATAGGTTCTCTTTTACTCTGCAAAAGTATAGATTTGCATTCTGTATGGTAGGTTAATGAACTGTTGCTGAATTTACAACATGATATTGACAGTGACACTGAATAAAAAATATTTTTTATGTCAAATGTCTGTCAGTGTTGTTGGCTTAAAGGGATAGTTCACCCAAAAATGAAAATTCTGTCATTATTTACTCACCCTCATGTCGTTCCAAACCTGTAAGACCTTCGTTCATCTTCAGAACACAAATGAAGATATTTTTGATGAAATCCGAGAGCTCTTTGACCCTCCCATAGACAGCAAGGGTATTACCATGATCAAGGCACAGAAACGTAGCAAGGACCTCAATAAAATAGTCCATGTGACATCAGAGGTTCAACCGTAATTTTACGAAGCTATGAGAATACTTTTTGTGCACAAAGAAAACAAAAATAACGACTTTATTCAACAATATCATCACGCATGTCCGTGTGGATGTAAGCAGCAGCGCCATGCGCATGCGTTGTTTACACAAAGCGGAAGTGCGTGCGTGTATCATGATACTCTCCAAAATGGAGGCGTGACACAGCAGACTGGATGAGGAGAAGAACTGTTGAATAAAGTCGTTATTTTTTTTGTTTGCGCACAAAAAGTATTCTCATAGCTTCGTAAAATTATGGTTGAACTATTGATGTCACATGGACTGCATTACTGATGTCCTTCCTACATTTCTGTGCCTTGATCATGGTAGTACCCTTACTGTCTATGGGAGGGTCAAAGAGCTCTCGGATTTGGAACTACTTGAGGGTGAGTAAATAATGACAGAATATTCATTTTTGGGTGAACTATCCCTTTAAGGATACTTTTTATTGAACACATGCAATTTTTTAAAAGTTCACAAGTATAAACAGTAAACTATAAGTAGTCCACTTGTAATATAGTTGCAACAGTAAATAAAGTATATAATAGAAAGTATTCACAAAACAATGTATATATTTCATTGTGGAAGTGTATATATGCTGTGAGAAAACTCAAGAAAATCTTTGCATTTCAGATGCTGGTTTGGGAAGGAACCTGGAAAGTACATAGACTACATTTATCAGGGGCCTGTGATTTTAGTTCTTCTTGTAAGTATTATTGTATTATTGCTTACCTCTGATTTGTGGTTGTCAATTCCTCCAACAAACAGAGAAACAGTGTGAAGAATTTGAAAGAAAGTGAACAAAAATGAACTCTTAAACCATTAAGTTTTTGGCTTACCTCTGATTTGTGGTTGTCAATTCCTCCAACATATAGAGAAACAGTGTGAAGAATTTGAAAGAAAGTGAACAAAAATGAACTCTTAAACCATTACAAAGACTGAGATGGCCAAAATGTAAATGTAATACCCTATGTGATTTTGAAGAATTATTAACATCAGCAAATAGTAAGCCAGTCCTTGCCAGAATATCAGCTTTTAATATGATAGCAACGTCTGCTGTTTTCAGAGAATTATTGACCTGAATCTAGCTAAGGAGTTGAATCTGGTCTTTTTTATATATCATCTTCATGTAAAAGCATTATAATAACAGTATTTAATGTAAGCCATTCTGCAGGAGCAAAACCCACTAGTGTCCTTATGAGCTCTCCACAGCTTGAAATGTCTGCATGTTATGTGCAGAAAGATCAAACTATTTCAAGAATATGCACAATCACTGACCTACATCTCTTTTCTTTCTCTCCGATATAGATAAATTTTGTGTTCCTTTTCAACATTGTGCGCATTTTAATGACAAAGCTGAGGGCCTCGACCACATCTGAAACAATACAATACAGGTAAATATCTTTAACTAACTACTGCTCATTATAACTGTAATGAGCAAGAGCAGTGAGATGTGCTTGCTCAGGCTGAATGACATCCAGTTTCATGTTCAGTAGAGGAATAGTTCTCCCAAAAATAAATGTTCTGTCATTATTTATTTACCCTCATGTAGTTTCAAAACTTGTGGCACTTTCCTGCTTGTGACCATGATGTTATACAATATGAAAAAAAGATAATTGAATTCAGGTAGATTTTACTGACATCTGTAGAGACATATATACATTTATGCAGTTTTCTGGGCATTTAACTTTAGACAGCATTGAGTAAGCCAATCAGAGATTTTTGTCATTGCAGAAGATAATTTGAGCACCACCTGTTCTCTAATTTTAGCATGTATATATGTAAATCCCAGTGTCATCTGCATATATTTGAATATTTACATCAGGACAAGCTTCTAGAAGATTGTTCAGGTACAAACTAAAGAGGCCCAAGGATAGAGCCCTGAGGAACCCCTCTGTTAAGGATGACACACATTTCAACCCGAATCCTCATAATCAGATATGACTCAATCCATTTCATTGCATTAACTGTGAAATGAAAATATGATCATTTAGATAAGAGTTTGTTGTGGTTTAGTGTACCAAATGCCTTACATAGATCAAAGTAAACAGCACCTACGTATCTGCTTAAAAGTCTTTAACCTTGTACTGTGATCTAGATTCCTCTGCATGCCACTATAGACACTAAACCTGTTATCTGTTCTAAACCCAATTAAAAAAGCTAATCTTTATCTTTATACAAGTCTGTGTTGTCATGTCACCTGAGGTTACTTGGTTTTGAGGATTGAGGATTTAAAGTTTCAGGTTTTTTAAAAGTCTTTCCACTATTTAAGTCTACCCTTTTAGATTTTTTGAAACTTTTGACCTGAAAGCATGACTTCCTAATGTGTGAATATATCTCAGGGCAATACTTACTTCAGTCAGAGCAGGGAGTAAAATGAGACCTTTCATCTGAGTTTGCTGAGAATGCATTTGCAAACTTTGTTGTGGCGTTTCACTTGATTGCCTAAGTATTAATGTAGTGAGTCTGAGTCTTGAGGACAAGCTTATGTATAATTAATCCTCTTTTCTCAAAAAGGTTAGGATTTCATTGTTGCTTGGATTTCAGAGTTCACCAGAACCCATACTTATTAACTTTAATTGTATTTTTACATTTTCTGAAGAAAACAATGACTTGTGCTTAACCTGTGGCAAACTCACCATACAATGTTGGCTGAGTGGATGACAGCACATGTTTTTTTTTTCTTTTTGTGTGTGTGGGTTGCTTTTGCTTTCAGAAGAATACTTCATATCATTGAAGTTACTGCTATTATTATTTGACGTTTTCAGCCCAGCATACATGGTCCTTGATATTCTATGCATAAACCATAAGACACTGACATTAAGGGAAAGATGCACCTGTGGTGTCATTTTAATAACAATTAAGGAATTTCAAGTTCAGATGATGTCATTACATTAATTCAAGTTACTTTTTAAGGCTATATCAGTATACTACAACAAATCTGTTTAACACCTTTTATCATACAGTATTGTCAATCACACACTATACATTTCAGTTTGTTAAAATTTTGCAAACTTATTGGCTCAGTAAAATCTAGTTAAGGTTGCTTAGTATATTCAAGTTTCATAAACTGGCTTATGAGTAAACTTAAATATATTCAGCAACCTTAAGTAGATTTTTATGAGGCAATAATTTTGCAAGATTTTTTCAAGCGACGTTAACATATTGAAATTTATAGTGAAGGTGTATTTTGTTGTCACATTTGAGCAGGTCAGATAATAATATGTTATTGACTAATGGTAAATTGACTTTTGCTATAAACTACTGTATTTAAGGTTAACAGGAAATAAATGGTTTGGAATGGAATGGCAAATTATTCAATTTGAAGAGCTTATTAGAGCATGACACCTTTGGCACATATTTCTTCTAGCAAAAATAATCCAAATTTAGATGCTGGTCTGCAGTTCACACCTGATCACAGGGAGAGCAGGAACTCCTGATGTACATATACTGTACCTAAACATCAGAACTTAAAGACACCTTTAATTGTTCTATTAAAAGTCAGCTCAATCTACAGTATTATTTACAAAAATCTTGACCTTAGCCATTGCTTACATCCAACAAAACTTGTATAAATAGAACTTATTTAATGTATAATCAGGTGTGTAGCAACCATTATAATTTTGAATAGTAAATATTGAATAGTTTGTGAATGACTGAACATTATAAAGTGCATGCAAACAGCAGTTTGCACAGATAATGCAAATAATATACAGTATAGCCTACATGATTAAAATGGAAAACTTTAAACATATGGATTTCATTTTTTGTGTGGTGGGGTTCATAACAGAAGATTCAAGGGAAACATGATGTAGCCTATCACAAAAAGGTGTTTTCAGTGTACAGAGGTGTCTTGTATGTACTTATGTAAATATGCAGGGTTTGAAGTAGGCAGCTCTGAAGCGGCATGATGACACAGAAAGAGAAGTGCGAGCAAGAACTGTGGTGCTGCGAGACTGAAGTAGAAGTGCAGAAGCAATATTGTAACACAAGCATAGTGATTTATTATACTAATGAAATATTACTTTGTTTTTTTTCTATCTTATCTGAGTATATCTACAATATTAGAGCTGCTCCTGAACAATGCACATTTTTTACTTCTTACGCTCACTCTGAAAATCATAGTTTGAGATCTTTTTCTCATTTTCTCTTCTGCTGGCTTATTGTCCATTACAGCCGTGTTTTGTTGTCACATTTGATAAGAGGCCAAATGATACTTTATAGACAAACTACTGTATTTAAGGGTAACAGGAAATGATTGGTTTGGAATGGAATGGAAATTATTCCATTTGAAGAGCTTATTGGAGCATGACATCTCTGGCGCACAGTCATTATAGTGAAAATAATCAGAATTCAGCTGCTCTGCAGTTCACACCTGATAACAGGGAGAGCAGGAACTCCATGTTTTTATGTACCTTTGATGTACCTAGCCTTCAGATGTTGAAATGTTACGCTGTATACACTCTTAAAAATAAAGGTTCTTTATTGGCACTGATGGTTGCATGAAAAACCTTTAACATTCATGGAATATTCCCATTGCACAAAAAGTTCCTTGTAGTGGAAAAAGGTTCTTTAGATTATAAAGGTTTTCCTTACACTAAGAAAAAAATGGTTCTTTTAAGAACTGTTCACTGAAAGGTTCTGTTGCGTCTCTACAAAAACCCTCTTTTGGAACCTTTATTTTTGTGAGTATATCAGCTGCTACATTTTATATGGTCTGCACCATGTTACATTTGGGACATCTGAATGTAGTTTAAATATAGTAAAGCCCTGATTGGTGTGAATTTGTTATCACTGACATAGCTAATAGTTGTCACACATTTTCTCAATATTTTAGAAAGTACTGAGACTCCAAAATTGAAGTTGGGGAATGTGTCAAATCAGTGATGTGCCATAAATCTAATTACATTTTTTGCTCCTCTCCTTCACTGTTCCATTTTCTCTCTTTCTGTGACTGCAGGAAAGCGGTGAAGGCCACTCTAGTGCTTCTGCCTTTACTTGGTATCACATACATGCTGTTCTTTGTGAACCCAGGCGAGGATGACATATCTCAAATTGTGTTTATCTATTTCAACTCATTTCTACAGTCCTTTCAGGTCAGTGATACATTATGTATGTACAGAGATCTTCACACCTATCTTGCTCTCTAACACATTTGTAGAACTGCAGTTCACAGAAAATGCTGGTGAAAAAGAAAGATAGTTAATGTAATATTTGCTTTATATTTAGGTACCTTATAGTTGACCAATACTAAAGCCAAACTCTTCATTCCGTCTGTATTACCAACATGAATATTGGCCAAACAGTTAACTGCATGCCCAAAACTCAGTAAAGCCACAAAAATGCTTCAAACATCAAAATAAGCTGCCAACACTGGAAACTATTATGTTTAAGAAAGCATTATAGAATAACAATAACACTAATTTTCACTTTATTGACTGTAGTAAAGCATATTGTGAAGCAGGAATGAATCAAAAATGTTGCCAACGTTTTTCTCTGTATTTTTACTTATAGCAATTGGGGGGAAAAAAAAAACATTGAAAAAACTTAAATTTTTTTTTGAAAAAAAATAAAAATAAAAAATAATAATAATAGTAGTAATAATTACAAAAATGTGTAGTACAATCAGTACATGTACGTCTACTGTACTGTGAGGGGTCTTGTCCTCCCTTTTTCTGCCACTCTTATTTCCCAACCATCCTGTCTTCTTTGATCTATGTTTTCAAAGAAAATAATTTATGAGACATCCCTGAAAGATAACAAGACTAAAACAGGACAAGATTATTACAGTATCTCATTTTTAAATGTTCTACTAAGATATATAGGTTAACAATTACTGAATGCACATAATTTAAAAAATGTGCAAATATACACTACCATGCAAACATTTGGCCGGTGAAATTTATGTAATGTTTTTTTTTTTTAAGTCTTTGAAAAAATAAATATTGTGAAATATAATTACAAAGTAATGTTTTTTCTAAATTGTTTAAAAGTAAATAAATTAAAATGAATGCAAGTATATATTACGGTGATGAAAATGTAACATTTTAAACATCATTACTACAGTATTCGGTGTCACATGATCCTCCAGAAATTATATAATTATGTTGATTTAGCACTCAAGTAAAAAAAAAAAGTCTATTGCACTTTTTTTCACAATTGTTTAAACAATAAAATTGGAACTTATAATGCAATTACTGAAATTTATCCACCAAATCAATCTACTGAATTTGATAAATTTCTGTTTTACACTCAGTTCTTAATTCTCTATCACAGTCTTCCTTAATGTATGTACTGGTTTTCATTTTTTCTTTCCACATAATCATTGTTTCTAACATTTAATTTAAACATTTGGTTTAATTGCCAAAACACAACAGTATTATCTTCTTTCCATTTAGTACTTTTAACAATCAGCTAATTCAGTAGCAAACAATGGTGATTACTGTAGTAAAATATGGTATACACAGTTATCACAATGGGTATTGCACATACATTGGCCAAACAAACTGACAAAAGCCATAAAAAATTACACATGCAAAATGTGACCAAAGAATTCTTCAAAAGGCATTGTATGCAGGAAAAAATACAGTGTTTTCACAACAATACTGTGGTTGCATTTTGAAACAAATTTACAGTAAACACTTTAACATTAAGCCTGTCTTCAACATTTGGCCATAAATTTTCATCAACATCACAGTGAATATCCTTGCCTCATTTATGCACTGTGGTATGACGAATCCAGGCCTAATATTGCTTTGAAAGTGTCATTGCAAGCCTTCCACATCCATGTAGAGTAGTATTACTCTTTTTGATTGAGGAAAGGGGAATATAGTGGAAAATAGAGACTCATGAACTGAGCCTGAAACTATTTTCAAAAAAGCTCTGCATGGCTCTGCACAAAAAAGCATGCAATAACATAACCAATATATATGTCCTGACAGGCCTGCTCAAGTTCATTTAGAAAAGTTATAGAGTTGTATGATCTGGTCTACAGCCTGCCACAGCACCTTCACATATAGCCACACACAAGGAGATGTTTCCCTCACATTGTCCAGGCACTTGGATGGTTGCCCGTTGGCCAATTAGGTTATGTCTACAGCGTAGATTTTGGCAGACTGAATGTCTCTGAAAAGAATAGTTGACATTGGTAGTGTGTAGTACGGTACTGTAAAAAGCATGCCTCACATACATAAAAAAATGAATGTATGATGCACCACAGCTCTGTACCTTAAAGGGATAGTTCACTCAAAAATAAAAATTTTCTGTTAATTTACTCAATATCAAGCCAACCAAGAAGTTGGTGACTTTTTTCTTCAGTAGAGCAGTAAAAAAAGATTTTGAGCTGAAACTGTGGTCCTTGGTGATTCATAAAATGCAAGGCAACGGATGCATGTTTTTGAGAATCAAAAAAGCATATCAAGGAACACAAAATTAATAACTGTGCCTCTTGACGATATATTGAGGTCTTAAGTGAAACGATCGGTCTGTGCAAGAACATTATTTGCAACTTTATTACCTGTAATCCAGAGCCTCAGGCAAACGGTCCGGAGTGATGTCCAGTTCACAAACAAATCATTCTATTAATCGATTCTTTTTGGTGAACTAGATGAACAAGTTCATCAAATCAGACTGGGCCATCTGAAACAGTTCATGGCTCGAGCAGCACAGATCTACAAGTTACTCAATCAAAACTCACTTTCAGATGCCTGACAGTCACTCCGACTCCAAATGAGCTGAAATAGCGGCGTACAGTATCTGATCCTATGATGAATGAACTGATTCAGTGCTCCAGTTCCTCCAACAGTCACTGAACTGAGGAAACAGTTCCACTCGGACCAAAGACCAATGTAGAGTAGTATTATTCTGTTTGGAAGGGGAATATGGTGGAAAATAGAGACTCATGAACCCAGCTTGATCTGTGCATATGTGAACCGAACACTTGAATGAAGGGGTGAAATGAAAGTTTTTCCGGTTTTCCTTGTAGCAGTGTCTGAATACTGCAGGCATTTGGTATTCTCGTATAAAGGATCCGGATGTTGACTGGTGCTCTTTTATATGCAAATTACATTAATTGGGGGCATTTACAAGGTGGAGATCTGAAACCATTCGGCTGCGCACATTTGAGAAATGCTTTTAGATCAAATGTAGGACAGTTTCTATGCAACATTTTCTAGAAAAAAGGCCTCTGGTGCTTCTTCAAAAGGCAGGCAGTAGCTGGAATGCTGATTGATGCCTCATCGGCAAAGGTGTCATTGCTTTTCTCCGTAACCTGCTGCAATTTCAGACAACCATATGCCATTCTTTGTCCTGAACATTTCCACAACAGACAACAATTGCTGTTTAGTCAATACACATGAGCAACCACCAGGTATCTCCTGCCAATTCTGAGAGTAAAAGGCTGCATGTTGTAAATGTTACAACTATAAATGACATGTAATTTTGTGACAATTATATTTTGTTCACTATTCTAAGCAGTAATGCCATTTGCTGTACTGCAAAAGTATTGTAAGTTGTAGCTGTAGCAGACTGGTTTTCTTGGGTAGCTCAATGTTCTGATGATGGAGCTGACAGCTGACCTTTGCAGGTTAGTTTGAATTAATTTGGCAGCTTCTGCCATGCTTCTGTTAACCACATGATCAATGGTGGCATGGACTTCATTTGAAATGACAGTACGCTATTTTCTGCCTAGATGTATAATTAAATTACTGAAAAAATTGCCTAGTAATAACTGTACTTTGGTGCTGCAAAGATATTGTACAGCAACATACAGTGTACAATGTTTTATCTGAGCTGATCAGCAGTGCTTGTCAATGCTAAAATGACTGAGATAATCAATCAAATCAAAGAAGGCGGGCTTTACTTTTACAGTTTTAACTCTGTGCATTATATTATATATCAGCACAACACTTTTAATATGGTCCCAAAAAAACTATATATATATATATATATATATATATTCCTAACACAAATGATTTAGAAATGACATAATAGAATTCGTATTGAAATGCTGGTGATGTCACGGTACTACTTTTCTTACAGGCAGAGGCACAACTGCTCATGGCCACCTTTTTTGAGTCTCTTTACACCTGGTATTAAGATGGGTTTTTGGCGATCTTATTACAAGTGGACAATGTTAAATACAGGTGTAAATGGGGTATGAAACTTTTGGTTACACTTTATTTTAAGGTGTCGTTGTTACAGTGTAATTATATATTTAAGTACTGAGTAATATTAATTAACTACGTGAATTTACTATATGGTTAGGGTTAGGATTAGGGTTTGTCTTAGGGTTACTTGCATGTAATTATGCATAATTTATTGTTATTATAAAAGTAAGTACATGTAACGTGTAACAAGGACACTTTAAAATAAAGTGTTACCAAACTTTTTGAGCTCGTCTACTTTTAACCACTTCCAGAGGTAGTCGAAAATGCACCATTTCGGGGCTGTTTACACTTGGTCACTTCATGCGTTTTTTCTGATGGGATAGCTATCCGATCCTGAAAAGATCAGGTGTAAATGCCCTCCGAAACGCTTTCGAGACGCATTTAAATCCGATCGCTCAAACCACTTCAGGAGGTGGTCTGGGCTGCATTCCAGACGAAAATGGACAAGTGTAAATGCATCTGGTTGTTGAAACCACATATGATAATTTTACTCCTCCCAAAATATGAAAATAATCAACATGTGGGAGCGTTTTATAGGCTATATGGCATGTTATAGTCAGATATGACAGTGCTAATACAACAAGCGTCACCATGGATGAGTAGCTGAGTATCTCTTCAGCAAGCCGACGCGCAAACTGCTGCGAATGAAACTGAAAGTAAGTCGCAGGCGCTCAACACACAATCATCTTCATTAAAAATAGTGAGACTAACCTATCTTTCTAGTGCTGATGTCGCGCTCTCTCCTGTTGCGGTCTCTGATATTGAAATTAGCTGATAATGAATAAAATGCAGCGCCTATGTATTGCTTTCATTGACGTGAACTCCGTTAAATTTGCATATAGCGCGGGAATTGAAGAACGGATTTATATCCGTTTCGCGAAGACACATTTATGTGGCCAAGTGTAAATGGAAACGTTTTAACAAATCAGATAGATATCCGATCAGACAAAAAACGCATGAAGTGACCAGGTGTAAACAGGCCCTTCAGATCTTAAACTCCCTGTTAAACAAGCTGATGAGTTGAATCAGGTGTGTTTTGTTAAGGAGAAATATAAAATGTGCAGAGTTGGATGTACTCTGGGAGGACCAGGACAGGGAACTGCTGCTATAGTTTACACCTTGCCAACACACAATAATCAAATTAGTTAAAAATCTATAGACAACTGCATAGTTAGCTCCAGCCCTGATCAAACACAATTGAACCAGCTAATTAAGATCTTCAGGAGCACTTGATAATTACAGACAGGTGTGTTTAATTAGGGTTGGTGTTGAACTCTGCAGGTAGGCAGATCTCCAGGAACAAGATTGTGTACCTCTGTGCTAACAAATTAAAATATTCTGCAATGTTTGAAAAAATGCGTTTTTAATGATCTGCTGTGGGATTAGTGCTAAGATTGTATCTTACATTAGTGCATATATTGGATGTTTATCTTGTATGTTAATGAGAAAGTTAAAGAAATCTCAAAATAATCTCTTAGATCCATTTTAGGGATTCGTTGATTTACTCATGTGGATAATACCCATTTTCCATCTCTTAGTTGGTTTTCCAATTGAAAGTTCACCTAAAGCTTAAAAATGGTACATATAATTAATAAGAGTATTAAAAAAATTATTTAAATTATTTTTCAAGGGTTAATGTAAAACTTTGTAATAATACTAGACAGACTTATGAGGATAGCCGTGGATAACCAAATCTCTTTTTGATTATAAGTAAAAATGGATTACACGTGTTTCACTCAGAAAGAAAGAGTGCTCTGCAAAAAGAAATAAAGTACGAAATTAGGATGGCCAAAAATAATTACAAGCAAAAAGTAGAGGGGGATCTTAGAGAAATAGATTTGGCTCTGCATGATAGAGCAACTGGATCTCAGAGTAAGAGTAATGCCCCGTAAAATCGATTGGCTATCAGTCTGACAAACAATTAGTACAAGAATTGAATACATTTTATAGCAGATTTGATGTGGAGGATTTTATCAGTGAAATGAATGGATTGAGACTATGCATAATAAGCGTAAAAACTTTTTTAATCAGCTGGATGTTATATGAGTTTTTAAAGGGAGCAAGGTGATGAAATCTTTTGGCCCAGATAAGATTGGAGGCCATACTGAAGATATGCATATCAGCTGGATCCTGTTTTCTATAATATTTTCCAGAAGTCGCTTAATCTTCAGAAAATACCTCATTTGTGCAAAGAGGCCTTAGTATTGCCTGTAGGAAAGATAAGATATCCAAAAACATCAAATGATTGCAGACCCATTGCTCTTACATCCTAGGTGATGAAATGTTTTGGTGATGAAATTGGTCAGGTATGAGCTTTTATTGGCAACTGTTTTTTAGATCCCTTGCAGCATCGACAGGCTAAACGATGAGTTGAGGATGCATTAACTGCCTTGATAAATGTGATTATGAAACAAATAAAGGGAGGTAAAACTCTAAAAAACACTGTTCTTTGTAGACTTCTCTTGTGCTTTTAATATTATACAGCAATATGTTATAGTAAGGAAATTGATTCAGATTTTTAATTGGAGTTCTTTCGCTCTTTCTCTAAATTTTGTATACAAATGAGTGTGTGAGCAAATACACTGACAGATGTATTTTAGAATTTGCAGATGACACTGTCAATGTTGGGGAAAGTTACTTTTAAAAGCAATGCGTTATGTTACTTTTGCATTACTTTTTTCCCATCATGTTGTACTTGCTTTTTTGTTTTTACAAAAAAAAGATCTATTTTGGAAAATGTAAAAGTCATTTCACACCAAAAGTGAAATGAATAAGCCTCAGGCTGAAGGAAATGTAAATTCACGTCTGTACAGAAGAGGGCGCAGCTCAAACAAACCTTTGAGGAAAACAAAGTAACTGGCGTTATTTATTAGAAAAAGTAACTCAGATATTTTCTTGTAAATTTAAAGTAATGCGATACTTTATGAGTTACTTGAAAAAAGTAATCTGATTAGTAACTAGCATTACTTGTAATGTGTTACCCCCAACACTGGACACTGTTATTATTAGTTTTTTGAACAGGGATGAGAAATGTCCTGTGGTGAATGATTTTATTAGATGGTGTGACAATGCTTTTTGTCGATGTACAAAAGACTAAAGACATGGTAATTGACTGAATATCCAGCCTTCCTGTTCCACAACCAACTTACGTAAAAGGTCAAATGGTGGAAAGGGTTTGCAGCTACAAATATCTTGGAATTTCTATTGACAAGATGTGTTTTGATGTGCATGCTGAGGCAGTATGTATGAAATGCCTGCAGCGACTACACTCTCTTCAGAGGTTCCCTACATGTAATATTAGCTGGACTCTTATGCCCATGCATTATAAATCTTACTTTTTTTTTTTTAATGGCAGTTTAAACTTTAAACATATGAACTCACTGAATGCTGTTGTTAATCAGTGTGGCAAGATCATAGGTGTTAAACAGATTAGGCTATCAATTATCTATGAAAGCAAGAGCTATTCTTGGTGATGCAAACAACCCACTGTTTTATAAATCTGTAGCGTTTCCTTCTGCCTAGTCTAAAAAGCAGTCGGTATATTTGTCAGATTTGGCATATTTGTTTTGGCTTGCCTTAGACTATGTGATTTGGACTATATTTAAAATATCTATATTTGTCAGAGGCATATAGCAAGGAAATCAGGCCTTTTTTAATGGCTGTTGTTGGAGTGTCAGGGGAAGGTGTTGTCATGTCCAAAAAATATCAGGACACTGCTTTTGCGTGCAGGGCCTCCTGCAGGATTTCATCTGATAGTATGCAGAGAGGGAGAACATTTTTGCACAAAAACAAAACAAAACAATTCTAACAATTTATATATGCCCATGTTAAAAATTTAACCCTGAGAGAATTTTCTGTCCAGCTTTCATGTAACTATGTAACATGTTTTATGTAATAGATGTAGTTTATTAATAAACACAAAGCAAAGCAATTCTATGTAAATTAATCATGTTATTCATATACATTTTCATTTACTCTCAAGGACTCACTCATCCATTAACTCTTGCCCGCTAAATATAGCATGTATACATGCTTGTGTATGTGTGTGTGTTTGTGTTCTTGCTCTCTGTTATCATTGTTTGGATACAGTTTTAAAACAACTCAAAGTTACTGTTCTTCATGTTCTGCCAGAAAAAAAACAACCTTGCAATTGCCTCTCAATGGACTCTATGGTTGTCACAATAATTTTTGTGCGCCTATCATAAAACAAAGAGTATTCGGTTTTACAAATTTATTAATTTTTTTTATATAAACATTTGAAATTATTAAAAAATAGCCTTCTTTTAAATGACATTTAAATTGCCAGTAGGTGGAGGTGGTAACAAATTACCACCTTAATGAGTCAATGAATCATTCATTCAAACAATTCATTCAAAATAGCCGATTCATTCAGGAGTGAATCAAATGACTGAGCATCCCGTTTTGTTAACAGCAACAGAGTTGTGTTAAGTTCAAACAATTAACTCTTAATTCCTCTCATATTTCCACAAATGTTTTTAGTTTCAGGCTAAAAACTTTCGTGGCTAGACTAAAATCATTCAGGGCTCAAACCAGAAACCATGTTTAAATATCTAAATACCGTTTGTTTTACTGACTAAGAAACCACTTCAGATGGTTCAGTGCGAATGGTTTGGCCAATTCTCTGAAAAGGAAGAACTGACTCAAAAGAATGATTAATTTACTAATTATAAGGACACACATAACTTGTGAAAAATCTACAGGGAAAACATATGCGATTGTGGTACACACAGCATACAGCTGTACAGCTGCAGGTATCACTGCTGCATGTGTTTTGGTCCGGAGAAGAATGCTGCTTGATTGCAAATCAAACAAACCAGCAGCAGTTTCACTCTGGCTTCATGATGTGATGCTGTTTTTGAAAATGGAGAAAATTAAATATTCACTTGGAGGATCCACCAAACACTTTCATTCAGCATGGCACCCATTTATTTCATATTTTAAAAAGCACACAACTCTCCCCACAAACTAAAATTATAAGTGGAATCAGAAGACCTATGTACAGTATCTCACAAAAGTGAGTACACCCCTCACATTTCAGCAACAATTTTAGTATATCTTCTCAAGGGACAATACTGCACAAATGAAACTGGGATATATATTAGAGTAGTCAATGTGCAGCTTGTATAGAAGTACAAATTTACTGTCCTCTAAAAATAACTGAACATATAGCCATTGTTGTCCAAATAACTGGCAACAAAAATGAGTACACCCTAAGTGAGCATATCAAAACTGTGTCCAAAGTGTCAACATTTTGTAGGGGCACCATTGTTATCTAGCACTGCCTTAATCCCCCTGGGCATGGAGTTCAGCAGAGCTGCACAGGTTGTTGCTGGCATCCTCTTCCACTCCTCCATAATGACATCATGGAGCTGCTGGATGTTAGACACATGGTGCTTCTCCATCTTCCGCTTGAGGATGCCCCACATGTGCTCAGTAGGATTCAGGTCTGGAGACAGACTTGGCCACTCCATCACTTTCACCTTCAGCTTCATCATCACATCTTGGCGGTGTTTTTGGGGTCGTTATTATGTTGGAAACCTGCCGTTTGGCCCAGTTTCTGAAGGGAGGGCATCATGTTCTGCTTCAGAATGTCACAGTACATGTTGAAATCCATGTTTCCCTCAATGAACTGCAGCTCCCCAGTACCAGCAGCACTCATGCAGCTCCAGACCATGATGCTACCACCACCCTGCTTGTACTGAAGGCAAGACACAATTTTCTTGGTACTCCTCACCAGGGTGTTGCCACACATTTTGGACACCCTCTGAGCCAAACAAGTTTATCTGAGTCTCATCAGACCACAGGACATGGTTCCAGTAATTCATGCTCTTGGACAGGTTGTCTTCAGCAAACTGTTTGCAGGCTTTTTTGTGAGCCAGCTTCAGAAGGGGCTTCACTCTGTGATGACAGCCATGCAAACTGACTTGTTGCAGTGTGCGGCGTATGGTCTGAGCACTGACAAGCTGACCTTCCACTTCTGCAACCTCTAAAGCAATGCTGGCAGCACTCATGCATCTGTTTTTTGAAGTCATCTTCTGCACCTGACGCACAGCACGAGGACCTAACTTCTTTGATCGACGCTTGCGAGGCCTGTTCCGAGTGGAACCCGTCTTGGAAAACCTCTGTATGACCCTGGCCACTGTACTGTAACTCAGTTTCAGGGTGTTACTGAACTTCTTATAGCCTAGGCCATCTTTGTGGAGAGCAACAGTTCTAATTCTCAAATCCTCAGAGAGTTCTTTGCCATGAGGTGCCATGTTGAACATCCAGTGGTCAGTATGAGATAATTGTACTCAAAGCACCAAATTTGAACTGGTCTAAAAGAAGATACACAAATTTGTATTTTCCTGTCAAGCAGACAAAAACATGAACATGATGAATAGGACATGTGGCTTTGCATGGTTAAACAAGGTATAGCTGTTATCACTTAGGGTGTACTCACTTTTGTTGCCAGCTTTTTTTGACAATAATGGGCGTATGTTGAGTTATTTTCAGAGGACAGTAAATCTTCACTGCTATACAAGTTGCACATTGACTACTCTAAAATATATTGAAGTTTAACTTCTATAGTATTGTCCCTTTAGAAGATATACTAAAAGGGTTGCTGAAATGTGAGGGGTGTACTCACTTTTGTGAGATACTGTAGATGGTCATGAATATTGCACTAGAGAGAATGCTCTAACAATAGTGATAATTACTTCCTCACACTATACTAGCCCTGCTGAACCCCCCCCCCCCCCAGCTATTACTATGCATAGTCATGTCATGAAATATGGTAAAGTTTGAGGCACACAGCTCTGAAACATTTCATTTTTATGTTATTTTTATTTGTATATATTGTTTTTATTTTCATGCTCAAATAAGTGGGTTCAGATTTTCCCAAAACATAAACAATGTTACAAGAATGGATACTTGATAGCAGAGAATAATATTGGTTTATATTTAGATTAAATAAGATGCACTCATTAAAATAAATTAAAGGGAAAACAAGTAGTAAATTTCAAAACAAATATTCCTTTTGACTGTAAATCATTGTGCTCTCTTGAACCACAAATATAAATGAAGGTTAAAAAGGAGTAAGTAGATGCAAGATCACAAAGCAGTCCTGATTCTGTCACCATCTATTCGTTATAAAGCACTGTTAGTGGCATAATACTAATTAATAAAATTTCTAAAGCAAATTATATCATAACATATTTATATAAATTGCCAGTGTGGCTCTGCTGTGTTGTAGTTTGCTGTCAATAGGTAGAGTGGGCGAGAGTTTGCTACTCTGAAATGCAGCAAAAGTGTAGGCACACAGAGCATCTCAACATCAGCTGCCCGTCACTGGATTAATGGCTATGTGGGAGTCGAGGCCCTTGTTATTAGATATTTATTTATTTCCTTCACTGTGTGTGGTAAAATGATGCAGCAAGCCTCTATTTTTTATTTAAAAATAGACAGTCTGTAGAAGTAGAAAGTAGAAAAAGTAGAAAATGAAAATAAAAAACCTTGTAATTTTCACTGTAAATTATAAGGTGTCTTGTACTTACAAAAAACAAATAATAATTTACTGTAAAAGTACATGTTTTGTCAAGTCACCTTTATTTATATAGCTATTTACACAATACAGATTGTTTCAAAGCAGCTCCACAGTAATAAACAGGAAAATAACAGAATCCATGATGCACAATTCCTCAAATATGAGACAAATTCATGTTCTGCTGTAAAGCAGCTCTAACAATAAAAGAGTGTCATTATTCAGCTTCAGTCAGTTCACTGTTGGTATAGTTCAGTAACTGTGTAAAGTTCAATTCAGCTATAAGCAGAAGAAACTGTGTTATTATTCAGCTCAAATCGGTTCGACATTTACTTCAATAAGAGTGTTAATGTTGCAAAATGTATAAATTATGAAACAAACTCAATTCAGCTATAAAGCAACTCTACAAAAGACAAGAAATATGTTATCAAGCCTATCTGATAGTGTCAGTTCAGTCCAAGCAATAATATTACTGTATATTTAGTGTCTTTTAAACCCCAGCCCTAGCAAGGCATTGTCTTGTTGAATATAATATAGATTCTCATTGTATATTGTCATTCATATATTTTACATTTACTGTAAATTGGTAGTGAGGAAGTGCACCAAAATAAGCAATTCAAGCTCCACTGTGGCACCAGAACATATGGTTTATGATTGAAATTGCAGTTGGCATCTGAATGCTTTTCATTTGCATTCTTTCCCATTCACTCATACGCCATGAAGCCATATGTTATTATGCAGTCTTGTTTTTGCTCTGGGTTCATGACTAATTCAGCAAACCAACTCCAATTCCTGCCCACTTCCCATTGCTCCAGTTCCTGCCAAAATCTCATTGCCCACCATCTTGGAAACATACAAAATTTTTAGTCTTCTATGAATTTACATTAAGTATACATACATACATGCATACATACAGTTACAGTAAAGATATATAATACTGTACATCATAAATCTGTCTTTTTAGGAAAGTACCAGATATGGGTGTCTTGTCATACAATGTTTGTAATACGACTGAATTTGTATTTCAATTGATCATAATTGAATAACATTGTAAGTTACTAATTATAATGCTTTCACTTGCACAATTATTCAAACAGCAAATAAATTATACAGAGAAAACAAGAAAAGAACATTTACATTATTAAAGAACATTATGACTGACTTCAGACTAGTGTTGAGTTTAAGCACTGTCATAAAAAACTCCCGTTATATCAGTAAAGCTGTCTATACACTGTTTGATGAATGAATCTCTTACTTACATTGTACGTGCATCTGCACTTTGTTGCTTATGATGAGAGAATTCACAAGAGAGCAGAATTCAGTCAGCGAGCGTGTGCATTTCAGTGAAGACTCATGTGAATGCTTCTAATTGGTCACTGCATTTATAAACTCAACAGAATCGTGTGATTGGTTATATGCACAAAGATGTAAAAAAAAAAACGCTTATAAAAGACATGTGATGCAACATTAGCAGATCCAAAACTTTACATTTCATTTCCATTTTATTCGCAACAGCCGTAATGGATTTAGTTTAATTGTGCAGGGGCATTTTTGTCTCAAGCCCCCATTAATTTCCAACACGTGGCCAGGAGCTTACGCTACGCCTACATCCTTCATCATCCACTGGACGCCAGTCTTTCATGAATGCGCATATGACAGTAAGCGGAAGCTAGAGATTATGGTTTATGAAGTTTTAAATATGGATATTATTCTTAGACACGCATCGATTCACTTCAGAAGGCCTTTGTTCACCCCTTGGATCTGTGTGGAGCAGTTTTTGTAATGGATTGATGCACTTGATTGGACTTCAAAATCTCTATACCCATTCACTGCCATTATAAAGCTTGGAAGAGCCAGGACATTTTTTAATATAACTCAGATTGTATTAGTCTGAAAGGATACAGTCATATACACCTAGGATGGCTTGACGATGAGTAAATCACGAGGTAATTTTCATTTTTGGGTGAACTATCCCTTTAAAAAATGTGCACTTCCATAATATACTTAAAGTGCTCTGTTTTCGTGCACTCATTTTGTACTTATTAGACTAAAAATGATTATTTAAGATAAACTTAAGATCATCTAAGTGTACTCAACTGTGCTATTTTGGGACACCATGAATATGAACTAAAATGCAATTTTAACATACTATCTCTGTATTTAAAATTGTATTTAGTTACCACTTGTAGTACACTTGAACCCATCTTTCATACATTAGTACACTCAAGTGTACTACAAGTGGTGAGTAAATGCATTTTTTAAATACAGATATAGTATGTTAAAAGTGTGTGTTAGTTCATATTCATGGTGTCCCAAAATAGCACAGTTGAGTACACTTAGATGATCTTAAGTTTATCTTAAGAAGTACTAAATAATAATTTTTAGTATAATAAGTACAATATTAGTGCATGAAAATAGAGCACTTTAAGTACATTATGGAAGAGTATTTTTTTTCACCTGGGAATGCCGGTTGGCAAACTCACTTAAAGCCGCATACTGCATCCTACTGCATGACATTTGCATGACAGCTGACGTAAAATAAGGATCGGGCTTAGGAGAGCCGATACCAATCAGTTAAAAAAATGCTTGATTGTCCCTGATCCCGATCCTTGAGATCTGCTCTAGAACTACATAGCAATTTGCATAGTTTTGGTCAAATGTCATCTGAATTGTGTGTGTGTGTGTGTGTGTGTGTGTGTTTGTGTGTGTGTCAGATGACCTCTTCCTCCTTTTACCTGAGGATCCAGCTAATGAATTTGACCTTAACAGTACAGTAGCAATTCAAGAGGATTGCTTCATTAAAAATGTAATTATGGCAATTGACGGGGACAGATTTGAGAGATCTGAAAGATATTGAAAAATGTGTCTCTAGTGAGTCTTTTACTGTTTGTGAACACAAGACAGACACAAATGTAGTAAAACATTGTACAGATGTAAAAGACAGACAAGAGGTACTAACTCAACACAACTACTAAATGAATACAATGAATGGAAAGTGCATGAATTAGATGTTATCGCAGAGTTAAGATAAAGCTGTATTTCTCTTCACAGTCTAATAATATGAAGAACGTTATCCCACATTAAACAATTAAATGAAAGATGCCGTTAAACATGAAACTTCTCTTGTAGCACCCAGAAGGTCATAGTGATCTGGGACATGCAGATGAGGCCCTGCAGTGGGTGCAGAAGGTCCTTAAGAATCTGGAACATGCTGATGAAAGTACCTTGAAGTGAAGGTTTGCTTACTGGAGCTTGACTTTGTTGCAGATGTGTCTGTATTGTCTTCTTCTCTGGGCCAGAGACTTGAGAACCTGGTCAGTCTGCTTTTGTTTCTCTGTGATTCAGAGTCAAGACATGCTGTACAGTATGTGTTGTTGCTTTATAAGCTGAAAGCACAAAACGTTTAATGTCTGTTAATATCTTTTCTCACTGGACAGAGACTCAGAGCACAGAGTGTCTTTATTTACAATAAGGAGATGAGGAGAGTTCGGTTAAAATGGTGACTTGAAAGTTTCATCTATGCATTACACACTTCTCAAAATACTTTGTCAATGTACTGAATATACATGTACAGAGTCCAAATATGATGGAAGAATGCTGAACTATCGTGCTAGCATTCATTCATATGTTAACAGCTGAATATGTGTACTCTGAGTAAGTATGAAGTGGATTTGTTGTAGGCGTGTGTCCATTTTGTGTAAAAAGATGGGGAACATACCAGCATCGTAAGGGACATAACACTTCCACGTTTTATTAAGCTACAAAACCATTTTCAACGCATAATTATTATTATTATTATTATTATTATAAGAAGAAGAAGAAGAAGAAGAAGAAGAAATATTTCTTGAGCAGCAAATCAGCATATTAGAATGATTTCTGAAGGATCATGTGACACTGAAGACTGGAGTAATGGAGCGTTGCTATCACAGGAAAAAAATGTTTTAAAATGTTTTCGAATAGAAAACAGTTCTTTTAAATTGTCATAATATTTCACAATATCACACTGCATTTTGTTAAATAAATGCAGCCTTGGTGAGTAGAAATAAATGAAATAAATGCATCCTTGGTGAGCAGAAGAGACTTACTGAGCCTAAAAGTTTGAATGGTGGTGTTAACTAGACCTATATATTTTTATTTATAATATATATTTTACTATATAATAATTACTACTACTACTATTAGAGAGTGTGTGTGTGTGTGTGTGGGGGGGGGGGGTTATTTATTTATTTATTTAAACATGTGATTTCCCAAAAAGGATAAAAGCTATATGAATTATTTTGTGTGTCACATGTTTGGACTGTCTTGTGTGTGTTTTTTCTCCCTGTGACCTAGTTTCTCCCTCATGTTGCCTTGTTAATTTGATTCCAGGTGTGTCTCGTTCCTCCCTGATTGTCCTGTGTATTTAGGTCTTGTCCGTTCAGTTTGTGTTTGTCAGTCCTGAACGTGTTTCCCGTGTCTCCTATGCTCCCTGTTGGATTATTAAAGACTCTTGTTTGTTAATTCCTCGTCTCATGCTTCCTTGCGTCCCTGAGAAGCGTGACATTGTGAGTGTTAAATAAATGTTTCAGAACTTTAAACGTAAACTTTACAACTCAACAAAATTTAAAAAAAAATTGTTTTTTAAGAACTTAATCATGTAGCTTATCAAATTGCATCCAATCAGCAAACAAAATATATATTTATTTTTTCAATAGATAAAAAGCACAAGAAAAAAGTGTGTTATGTTATGTCTGAATGTTAGAAACTATAAGTTGTTTTTACTGGAAGTGAAATGGAAAGTGTAGCTGCACTTACAGTTTACACTCTGTCTACAGCGGACATGAACGACGCAACACATTACATCTAAAGCACATAAAACCCATTATAATCAGCGAATCTGTCTACACTGGATGCGCCAAGTTGGCAACAGCAAGCGGATGCCTATTTCTATCTCTGACAAATAAATAAGGATAACTGTGCTATCTACTTTACAGCAATGTCTCTAAATCCTTTTATGTATTCTTACTCAAATTGGTCTCTGTAATATGCCAAACTTGTGGGAGGTCTGGTCTATTGAATAAAGCTCTAATTATTAGTTATTAGGTAAAGCCTAATGACAGAAAGGTTGCTGGTTTGAGTCTTGCATGGGATGATGCATGAGCCATTGCTTTTATGCAATCAATGTAGTTTCCCTAGGGTGCTTGGTATCGTAACTGCTGATTGCAGTTCTGTTTACTCTTTACTCGTGTCTGTCATGTACACCCAGACGAACTGCAGAGATGCCAATACTGCGCAAGATAATGTGAGGGAGATTTGGGGACCATTATTGGTCTTATGTCACCTTTTAAGTGGGATCTCTTGCTCTCTTTCTGTTTGAAGAGGTCTGAAGTCTATCTCCTCTTCTACTGTCATGAATATTTTAAGGGCTTCAATGTGGAAAATAGTTTTGTTTCCCCTGAGAACATTATTTCCCAGCAACCTTTGATTGTTTGCTGCAGTCAGTCCTAAGAAATAGAGCTGACATCTTGGTAACAACATGTGCCAATTATTCTTGGATGGAGCTTTGTTCCAGGGAGTTCTTTTGTTGTTGGTGGTGTTTTTTTGTTTTTTAGTGCGAGAACATGCCTGTGGTACAAGACCCATTGTTAAACCACCATACTCTGACACTTTACATCTTGAAAACTGCAGAAAATATTACATTTTAAGAGCTATGGATTTCTGTTTCTTGTGTCCATCACAATGGCATATTTAATTGTAATTTTCACATTTTTTAATTTTATTATTTGCATTTAGCAATGTTTTGTTAATTAAGGTGACTGTTTAACTGATGACTTTTTTCTTTTTTTTTTTTAACAGGGATTCTTTGTGTCGGTATTTTACTGCTTTCTTAATGGGGAGGTGAGTCAATGATGAATTTAATTTCATGGTTGGACAGAACTGGAAGATTACTATCAATATACAAGCCCTTTCCACAGCCATATCACCCTGTCACCTTATCTGTTGTCTGACACCCAAGTCTATTATTATGTGGGAGGCTATTTACACTGACTCGCTGCACACAAACACCAAGAAGAACAGAGCAATCTATCAGCACCCTGCAAACTGCTCTCTTTTAATAGGGTTGTTTTTATTACTTATAGGATGCCTCTTCAGTCACCTATAACCGTATCTTCTTAATATCAGTATCACTTGACACATCTGTCATTTTCTCCAGAGATTTCCCTCTTCTATGTCAAAACAGAATGGTCAAACTGATATTATTTGTTTGTGTGTGTGTGTAGATATAAGCTGGCTCACATATAGAATGTGTGCACAAGTTATTAAAATTCCTGCATTGTGGGAGAAAATCTGTGGAATTTAAAAATATTTTAAATTAAGGAGTCTCTTTTATTGGTAGCTTATAGCATTATCAAATTAGCTAAAATATTTAGTAATTGAACATGCAGGGCTTACATATGCATCAGTAACTGATGCTATGGGAACGTGATTGTCTGAAGCCTGGATCACGCCAATTGATTGGCTCATGATCCTTAAGGAATGTGTCACCAGTGCCTCAAAAGGACATTTTTGCGTCATCACTCCTCAAATTTCTTCATAAAGGCAGCCATCAGCCCCGTGTCGTTTCATTTCATAACTAGAGCCCCTTTCACACTGCGCGTTGATTCCGGAAAATTGCCAGAAAAATGCGTCGCGTTACACGTCACATCCAAATGTCAAGTGTCTTTACGGGCTCTTTAAGAGATGTGTGTGATGGCACGCACAGATTCAGGAAAGTCAGTGGCAGTGTGAATGAACCAAAATCAAACGTTTCCGGGACAAATCACGGGACACGTTTTCCATGTATTTTCCGAAAATCGCTGTGTGAAAGAGGCTAAAGTTTTACATTTTTTAATATCCTAAAAATGTGTGTATGTGTATTATATATATATATATATATATATATATATATACATATACATGGACTTAGAGAGTGTGATTACCTGCATCTGATACAGCATTCATTTTTCAGTTCAATTTCATGTTCACAATAAAACATTAGTTTAAATTTCCACTGAGGAATCAATATCTTTGTCGTACTATCATTTCATCTATTAAGGGTGATTTCTGATGACAGCGCTGCTTAGTACATTTGTTGGCTGCATCTTACAAGCTGTTGTTGAAAGTAAAAACAGCTTCCTTGTTTACAACCCTGTTTCAGTCTCTCTCAGTATAATAGCTATAAGCAATTCAGTCAAAAGTACAAAGACAGTGCACTGATATCAATTTAACTGATATCTCTACGTACGGTTGAGCTTACTTTGATAGGGAATAAATCTAATAAATCTAAAGGGTAAAGAACAGAAATATAGCAAAATAAATGAGAAATGCAAAAATGTTTATTTACCATAATTATCCAAAATCATGCGTGACCGTATGGTTGATATGTATGTAAAGGACATCATATAGCATATATATTGCCATACAGCTATATATATTATACAGATGCTTAAATATAATTTTTTTATCTTTGTGGACCCTGAAGGTTATGAAATGTATCCAAGATACTAGTAAAGTTAAAGGAATGTTTATTATTGAAAAATAACTCTTGAAATAGTTATCTGAATTTAAATCGAGATTTACCATGGACTGACAGCTCAACCGTACAGTAGAGTTTTATATGAAACATAAATAATAAAAAAAAGTGCTGGAGGCTATTTATTAGCTGTCTACTAATAAGAATTTTAAGTTAAATAAGTTTTTCATGAGCTCCTTTTAGGGGTGAAAGTTAAAGGGATATACAGCATTAAAGTTATATAAAGAATAATGTTATGAGCAGGGCTCTGATCCGATTCCAGGAACGAAAACAAAACCTGGAAACGAATAAAATTTTGACAGGAACATACCCAGAAACAGAAACAAAATCAAATTTAATATTTCGAAACAGAATTGAAAATTTGAAATTGCCATCATTTGAAATCCAAACTGCAGGATAGTGTAGAACACGGATTACATCACACACCTGCAGAGCATCTGTGAACAGAGAGAACAGATTAAAACTAGAGTAGCCTATATACATAAAAAGGAATATAGGTTTATACACAACATATATTTCACTTAAATCATTAACAGATTAACAAAACGAAAGAAAAAAAAGTGCTGAGTTTCAGTTCACTGTGACACGGTAGGCGCTCCAAAGCGCAGAAAGCAAGCAAGTTTTCTTTATTTTGCAAAAGTTCTACAGTTTTCTTTATTTTACAGTTTTCTTTATTTTGCAAAAGCTTTACAGTTTTGAATGATGTCTTGCATCTGTATGACCAACCAGCATTGGTATGACCATAAATTATGGAGTAACAGATGGGAAAACAGTGCAGTGTCTGCACCGGCGCCTCGCGCACACAACATAATTTTGCTACCTTGACATCATAGCCTGTTCATTATCAAAATAAAATACACACTGTAAAAAATAAATCCCGTAAAAAAAAAAAAGGTCAAATAACTGGCAGCTATGGCTGCCAAACAAAAAACATAAAATTACAGTAAATATTTTAATTGAAATAAAGTGCAAAAACAATAATTTTACAGAAATTTCTGTTATTTTACAGATTTTTTCCTTGTTTCAATTACAATATTTTACGGTTTTTGTTTGGCAGCCCCAGCTGCCAATCATTTGACCATTTTTTTAAGTTTTTTTTTTTTTTTTTTACAATGTAAAACTCTTATTTACAGATTTTTCCTAGATTATTACAATGAAAGCACTAAATGTTCTACAGAGAAACAGTTATTTTACAAGTTATTACAATAAAAAAACTTCAATAAATTGCCAAAGCATGCTTAAGATGGTAAATTAACAGTTTTCTTTGGAAGACAAAATAAAGAAACACATAAAAAGTTACACTACTCAATTTAAATAGTCCGTAGTACAATCTGTGCCGTTCAGCGTGACCACTGCCTCACTGCTGATATAGACTAAAGAAGGATGATGTTTTACGTTGATAATGCAAATGAAGTGCAGAATGAAAGTGTGAATGAAGTGCAGCTTTACATCATAAATAATATTTTAGCATCCAGATACATTGGGAGTATGGAAACATTTGGATTTTGTTTTGGCTTGACGTTTATATTTAGCCTAAACACTGTTAACTGTAGAGGATTTTTTGTGGAGAGAAGGGAACTAAAATAGCCTAGTTGCGTATAATGTTTGTAAACATTTTTCTTTATTTACCAGTATTTTACCAACAATTTTACCAGCTATATTTAGTCTCAAAACGCAATTTTACAAGAGTAGCGTTTTTTTTTTTTTTAACCTTACAGCAAACATTTTTAAATATCTTGAAAAAACTACTTTAATGTCTTTAAAACGTTGACAGTTTTTTTCTTTCGTTTAATACATTTGGCCAAAATCTAGAAAAGATGATGCTCTATTGGCTATGACTAAGCACAAGTTTTTAACTTTTTTGACTAGTTTTTAAGCCCTGGTTATGAGATTTTGCCCTCAGACAAAACTATTTGCTCTGGAACAAATAATACATTAATGAGTCCGAAGACTGCCTGTTAGATTTACCCAAAACGAATTATATCTCAAAGTCCAGAAGATCTGGCCGAGGTAAGGCTGCTCTCGGCTGGTTCATGAGCGCTGAACAGCAGCTGACGCCCTGTAGCTCACATCTCCAAAACATCGAAGCATATTTTCAAATAGACGTACCTTTATCTTTGTTATTATCATTATCTTTATTAACAAAGCACATATTTGAAGTCTGAACAACATTCTTGCTTAAAAAAACTCTTAAAACTACATTCCACAACACAAAAACAGTATTATTTATAAAGGTATAGTGGATTTGGGCATCCGCCATGACACTCGCTATGAGAAATTCTGCAAGCGGAGTGATACAAATGATGAAATGTTTGGAGTGATGTTATCACTAGAATATCGCTGGAAAAGGTTCTCAGCCATGTTTAAGCTACAGTGTGTCATTTAGAGCTGACTCAGTATTTGGGTTCCCTGCCTCTTTAATTTGTGTATTTTTAGAATGTTATTCTGCTGTCTAATAACTTCTCTTCATATCTGATTTGTATTTGTGGTAATAATTGGATTTTTGTTATGACCTCAGGCTAGATGGAGAATATTCTTCTTCAAGATGACTCTGTCATCAAGCTCATTCCAAATATCTAGACCGTCAACATCAAATCAAATCATGTCAATACCAACTGTCACTGTGTCAGTTCTGTCGTTCTCTGTTTGCCTATAAATAATATAATGTGTTTAGATGGAGGCAAAAACATCCTGTCTCATGACTGACCAATTAAATGAAGACAGGTTTACAATGAAAAGCATATAATGTGATAGTCCAGCTTTTTTTGTTGTTGTTGTTGATGCTTCTTTTTTATAAGCATTTCATGTAAAACCTTTTGATAGCTACAAATCAAGTCCATATTACTCCATCCCAGGGTCAGCAACCTTTGTCAACATTGGTATAATAATAACGTTGGTATAAATACAGCTTGTATTTAAAAAAAATATTGCTCTATCCATTTTAATTTCAAATCTTACACTTGAATGAAGACTAAACTCTTCTAGGGCAAAAGATATTTTATTTATTTATTTTTTTTTTTTTACAAATAATAAATCAGGGTTAAAACAGTATACTATATGCATCCTTTGAAATCTGCACACTTAACTCTTTCCCTGGCAGCTTTTTTTTTTTTTTTTTTTAAGTTGCCAGCCACCACCAGGATTTTTGATCATTTTTTAAAAAAAATCATGGCCTCCAGTATATTTTGTTGTATGAATATCTGAACATGCAATATGTCAAAAGAAATAATAGAGCCTTTTATTCTAAAAGTTTTATTCTAGCTCTGTGCATTCCTTTTTTGCCAACACCTGAACGTGGGCAAGTAAAAAAGCAACATAGCAACATAAAAAGCAACAATTTTAACAAAAAGCTGACAAAAATGTGTTTTTGTCAAAGGCTACGTCTCGATTAGATTCAGAATGATGATCAAAACATAGATGGAGTCGATCACTTTCATCAACGCATCCAAAGCTTCAGTCCTAAACCACTGCCTGAGTCAACATTTCATTTGTTAACGTTAGATTTGATTTATATGCTGTTTAATGTTTGATGATCGCATTATTTTACATTTGCATCTGCTTACATATGCAATCTCTTCTTCCTGCTTCTTCTTCACCATGATTTGATCCAGACATTCAGTACTTTTTCAGAAGATAATAAAAGTGCCCCCTAATGTATAACATTGGAAACACAAAAAGGAAAGAGTTCAAACATTCCTGCAGAAAAAAAAAACACTCCTAGTGAGGTTGAATGCCAACCCAGGTGTTTCAAGGAGAAAAAAAATCGCTTTCTTAACATGCTGTGACATGCATCATTCACCCCTGTTGAGGCCATCAAAACAAGCAAACAGCTTAACAGATTTATGCCACTGGCTCATGCGGTTAGCATAAATCAATAACATTGTCTCAAGACAAAGCCTCTGCAGCCTCTCAGCCTCCTTTGACTCAAAGGTCGAAGACAAAAATACCTCAACACCACAACCTGAGGGTGAAATGGATTAGAGGCGACCTTAGATTGGTAAGCTTTGGTTGTAACCAAACTTTCATCCGATCGGGAGCAAAATTCATACAGGATGGGCTCGACGATAAGGGCTGTAAATCAGCAATCCTCTGAAGGGATGTCAGGGCCAATAACAAGATCTTCTAAAGTGTCAGAATTCTGACTCAAGCGACTTGAATGAAGGCCATGGTCGCCTACACCTTCTATGAATGTGGTTCCTAACCCAGGGGTCACAAACCCCACTAGGGATCACTTACGATTTACAAGGGGTCACAAGTAGGAGGGTTACAAGTAGGGATGAAACGGTAACAGTTTGACAACAAACCACCATAAACTTCCCAGTGGTCATTATTTCTGATTGTTATTTATATTATCATTAAAATCTTATTACCATGATTTGAAAAACTTTGAAAAAAAAAAAGCAACAAAAAAAAACAACTTTTGAAAAAAATTGAAAACCTTGCTCAAAAGTGCTCAAGTTAAATCAGAAAATAGATCACTGAAAGGATTGTTTTACGGCTATTTTAGATTCTTTATTTCAATCACTTTGGATGGCAGAAACAGTGCTTCTGTCGCCAGAGGCTTGTCATATTTTCTCAAGAATAATCTGGCAACAAATTCAAAAACATAAAAAATGCAAAAATGTGGCCAATTAATCTGTATGTTAACTAAATGTCTGGTATGGTATTGTATGGCATGTATATGTATATACACTGATCAGCTTCAACATGAAAGCTACTGCCAGGTGAAATGAATAACTCTGATTATATCATTACAGTTGCATCTGTCAAGGGGTGGGATATTTTAGGCAGCAAGTGAACAGTCAGTTCTTGAATGTCATGTGCTGGAAACAGAAAAAAATGAAATAACACTTATTGTGCATGTCCTTGCTCATAATAAAGTCCACTGAGACACACACTTTCAAAAGGGCATCGTGTTCCACTGTGACTAATGATAAAACTCTCCTCGAAGTGGGTTGCTGAAACATGATATCCAATAATGAAGTAATCATCCAAAGGCTTCTCGAAAAGCACAGACAGATAAATCATCTTCCTGAAAAAGGGATGTCTGAGGATTGATGTGGCAGGCGTGTTTTTAAGGCACTGCCTCAGTTTGCAAATTGTCATGATTCTAAACGGGCTTCAGACAATCATCACACCTGAAGGGTGTTCGCATTGTCACTGTATCAGCTGCTAATGTAGCATTGAGTAAAAATATGAAAGGAACCCATCTATTTTTTTTTAAAACTTTATACACTACACAGTGGCCCTGTAAGACTAAAGGGGTTTGCACACCAAACGAGAAGTTAACAACTCTTTGTGACTAATATCATGCAGTTTAATGGAAAACTATGTGAGTGGTGCTCTGTGGCCCCGCCGGGATTTTGAACAGCCTCTTGAGTCGGAGCTGGGAGCCGTGGAGAGACATTGATGGCACTACCAATGTGCTAAAAAGACACAAACGGATATACTTTTCACATTTTTTACTTAATACATTGAATAATCATTGTCAGTGCAGTGCGTGAAAAGTAAGCAAACTCTTGAATTTAATAACTTGTCAATTCTCTTTTAACAGAAAGACCTGCTAAAAACATTTTCTGTAGTTGGCTTATTTTTTATTTATTTTTTGGACCATCTCTCCCTACAAATTCGTTTCATTTTATAAATATTTCTAGGTTGTCTTGAAAGCTCTGCTCTCTTTGGGTTATGCCATGGCATCTGAATTGGCTCAAGGTCAGGACTCAAGAAAACATATTTTCTTCTTTTTCAACCTTTAGTGATTTACTTGTGTGCTTTGGATCACCTAACCTTTCTAAAGCTTGAAGTCATGAACTGCTGTCCTGACATTGCCCTGTGAAATCCTTTGATAAATCTTAGAATGGATTGTTTTTACAATGCTTGCACAGCGCCCAAGCCATGGAGCAGTGAAGCAGCACTAAACCACAATGCTTCTTCCACCATGCTTCATGGTTTTAGTGTTGGTATCCAGCACCCATTTATCCTCTAAAACATAGTGGGTTCCTGGGGACCCACTATGCTGAATACTTTAGCTACAACCCTAATCAAACACACCTGAAGCAGCCAATCAAGCTCCTCAAGATTGCTTGAAAATTGCAGGCAGGTGTGCCGAAGCAGGTTGGAAATAATCTTTCCAGGAGAGTGGGTCCCCAGGAGCAGGATTGAAGACCTCTGCTCTAAAACAATGCTCTGCACTCTCAGGAAATGTTCTGAACTGCCTTTGCTTTGGGGTCCTTTGTTTATTTGCATAACACACATTAACTAGTATTTCTTGAGAGCAACAAACTTGTCAGTAACCAAGCTTTTTGTGTATTTAATTAAAGGTCAGCAGGACACCTGTGCAATCTACACATCCTAAGTCCTTAATTGAGTCCAATTAGCTTTTGAGACATTGTAACACAGAGGTTCACTTACTTTTTCCAGTCTGCCCTGTCAATGAAACTACAACTGTTTGTGTGTAATTAATCATATTGTTTTTGTCTATAATTGTGACTTATATGAAGATCAGAAGCTCCAGCATGGTTAGAAAGCATTATTATTAATTTCCAGTGACTTTTGAGTAAGCAGTATAAAAATCCAGATATTTTCAAGGGGTCCACAAACTTATTTTTGTTACTTTATATATACATACCATGTCTGGTGCACATGTTTTTCTGTAACTCGCTCTCTGAATTTAAAAAGGTATATCAGCAATCATGCCATAAGCAAATTATTGTAGGCTACATTATTTACTAATTCATTTATACATGAATTCATTTACATTTATTCATTTAGCCGATGCTTTTATCCAAAGTGATATACAAGCAATTCATCATAAAGAGGCAAATAACAAGTGCACGTAATGCAAAGTTTCAGACATAGTTTAGAATAGAACAAGCAAGAACATGGAGGGATTAAGTGAAACTAAATGCATAGATTCTTTTTTTTTAATTAAGATGCAGTTAAGTGCTCATGGAAGAGGTGTTTTATGCAGCTTTGTTTTAATTGATTAAAAAAAAACATTTACTGCATTAAACAGGTACAGTAGCAAAACTAAAATGAATCATAAGAAGCAATCTACGTAAGATTCAGTCTACTTAAGCTTAGGTTGCTTTTGGGAAACAAGGTTCAGAACATTCTAGCAACCATATAGCAATAAGCTATGCATTTAAAATAAATTCATAAAAAAAAAGGGTAGTATGTTTTATTATTTCCATTTCATGGAATTCTGCAGATTGTCCTCCATAGTCAGTGCAGAAAAGTTAAAATGCTGAAAGTAAAATATTATAAATTGCATGTTTTTTTTTTTCTTTACAGGTACGTTCTGCAGCCAGAAAGCGTTGGCATCGCTGGCAGGATAATCATGCGCTGCGAGTCAGAGTGGCGAGAGCCATGTCCATCCCCACCTCCCCCACCCGCATCAGCTTTCACAGCATCAAGCAGACCACGGCCGTCTGACCTTTACGCAATAGCTTTTCCTCTTTTATAATTCAGCCACACAGTTGGACTGCAAGTGGCATGAGAGCCCAAGTGATTGTTTTTGGCCTTTGATGGTCATGGGCGTGTCCTCCCTTAGCGAATTGAATTTATATGTCTTAACAGAACTGATGAAAAGTTTCTTTTCTATCTATTTGAACTCTTTCTCCGCCAACAAAGTTGCAAGCTGCCTCCAGCATTTTTGATCATTTCACAAAACTTTCATTGCCCCAGAATATTTTGCTGTATGAATATCTCAACAAGCAATATGTCAAAAGAAAGAACAGAGCTTTTAAACTGCTTTTAAAGAAACAAACAAAAAACATTTTATTCTAGCTTCATGCATTTTTTATCAACATTTGAATGTAAGTTTCATTTAAAAAAAAAAAAGCAACATTTTGAACAAAAAGCTGAGAAAATCACATTTTTGTCAAAGACTACGTCTGGATTGGATTCAGATCAATGATCAAAACACAGATGGAGTAGTTCACTTCCATCAGCACCCCCAAAGCTTCACAGTCGTAAATCACTGCCTGACTCAACATTTCATTCAGTAACATTAGTCAGTTTTGATTTATAAGCTGTTCAATGCTTGAAGATCGTGGCATTTTACATATGCATCTGCTTACATATGCAGAGTTTCAGTACTCTTTCAGAAGATGTGTAATAGTGCCTCTTACAGTATAACACGGAATGTGGGAAAATTCAATGGCAGAGAAGTGTTGTCTCCTAAGGCTGACCACACACTGGAAGATTTTAAGCCCGATTTTGAACCTGATTTGCACCCCCAAGCGATCAGGGGTGCATGACCCAATCCAAGGCTTGTCGCAAATGACTTCTTGTCCAAAAAATCCCCAGATTTGTGGTGTCATTACAATTATTTAACTGCTCCCAATTAAATCAGAGCATCTCCGAACTCAAATCGTAAATATCAATCGTTTGATACACATGATAGCCAAGCTTCATCATCCAGATGTTGCGTGCTTTTGTAGCTGAAACTTGGCAGCCACGGAAGTGGAGTATTGAGAGAGAAGATCACCCATATTCTGTTTTTGTCTGTTTTTTTTTCTTCTCTCAAAACAAAACTCGTCCTCCATTTGTTTTTCTTAGCAAGTCATGTTTGATCTTGCGAGTCTCTGTGCGATCTTGTCTCACTATGAAAATCATACTACAGTCGGCAGGTGTGTGGTCTCGCCGAATCGTGTAGTGTATGCGTTTGGAGGATTCTAATGTTAAACTTCAGCTGAAGCTGTCCAAAGTCTGTGGACTCCAAAAGTTTTAAGATCGGTTAAGATTTGAAAATCGTCTCGTGTATCCCAGGCTAAATGACGAAAAATTCCTTCAAGGGCGGGGAAAGAGTTAAAGGGTTAGTTCACGAAAAAATGAAAATTCTGTCATTAATTACTCACCCTCATGTCATTCTAAACCCATAAGACCTTCTTTCATCTTCGGAACACAAATTAAGATATTTTTGATGAAATCTGAGAGCTTTCTGACCCTGCATAGGGTTTTTTATTTGTGCACAAAAAGTATTCTCGTAGCTTTATAAAATTACGGTTGAACCACTGATGTCACTTGTACTATTTTGACAATGTTCTTGCTACCTTTCTGGGCCTCGAACATGTCAGTTGCATTGCTGTCTATGGAGGGTCAGAAAGCTCTCGGACTTCATCAAAAATATCTTAATTTGTGTTCCGAAGATGAACGAAGGTCTTACGGGTTTAGAAGGACAAGTGGGTGAGTAATTAATGACATAATTTTCATTTTTGGGTGAACTAACTCTTTAAATACAACTGGTAGCTGACTATGCCACCTAGGGCTGGTAATAACACTCCAGGAACCCAATTCAGTTTACTGCAAAAACAAGTCCCAATGTTCTGTAATAAAAGGATCCTGGTCTACAGTTCAGTCCACAGCATCTGAATCACACTTGGCATCGGAGTCTCCAGGTCGCTACATCAGCAGCAGATGTGGCAACCTCTGATACCCAGTCCAGACATTGTCCAGCGCAGGTGAAATACATCAGCGTTCAGTATGATATCAACTGGTCATTAACCTGCCTCACACGCTGCTAATGGAGCAGTGCTCTGTCAGCCATTCACTGCTCACTGTTAAACGACAAATGGAGACCTCATGCAACTTTCTTCATCTAAAACCAATGCAAATGGCATCTCACTCTAGAGAGCGTTCTTTCAACGCTTGCAAGGGCCAGTGCTTCATGGTATCCTCTCACTTTGAAGCTATACAAACCATCTAAAACTGACACTCATGTGTATTGGAGTCAGTCAACATTTTGCATAATACTCCATCACTGATCATAAAGTGATCATTAAAGGGATCGTTCCTAGGGATGGGATAGATTGTGCGGTTGTGTGCATTCCTTGGGTGAACTGGAACAAACTGCTGCTTCAACTTCGTCCAGTCTCATGAATATGCAATCGTGTACAGGAGAGAGGCAGCCGAGGTCAAGATTATTACAATCTGTTTCAAAACTGATCGATTTTTTTTTTTCACTTTGCATTTAGAACACTTTGAATATACAGTATATAGCATGAGTCGTATGGGAACATACTTTTTTAAAGCTTGAATGTGGTTGCTTTTCACTGCCTTTATCTGGACGAGTGCAAGCAGGACATTTTTCTTGTCCAGCCTTGGACTTCACTACCAAATCAAAACGGGCGAACTGGACCACCCAACATTGTCCTGTGGCCCCAAGATTGGCTGTCTGCAAACAGGCCACCAGATTGTTATCTGTAAACTCAGTAAACCTTGATCCAGAGAGGCAAAATTTATTTATTTATTTAGTAGGTTTGCTACTGAGTTGAGTTTTTTCCACTGGGAGATAAGGGCTGTGGTTCTTCTGAGTCCAATAGCTTTTGAAATTGCTTTGTAACGCTTCCCTTACTGATGTATTTCGATCACCTTAATTCTCAACATATCTGGAGTCTCTTTCACCTTTGGAATTACTGAGTGAGAGATTTTAACCAACTTCATGCTGTTGAAAAGGTTCAATTTAAGTGTTGATTTACTTGAACAGAGCTGGCAGTAGTCAGGCCTATAGGTTAGTCCAGCTCAATGCAGCTTCATAAATTTGTAAATTTACATAAACACGGAAAACTTCACTTACAAAAATTAGCCATGGGTTTACTACAAATAAAACAACAACAAAAAAACAACAACATGGTTATTGTAGTTAAACTTCATGGTAACTACAAATAGTTTTGCTACACTTGCCATAGTTGAACTCTGGTATTTGTAGTAAAAGTCTATCTAGTCATCTTCAATCTTTTTAAACCTCAGAACTTCAGTTCCTTTGGGTTATGATGTAATATATATGATCATATAAGATAAAACATATAAGATTTTATTGCTCCTAGACTAATTTGATGAAACCTGGTATCTGTCACCTGACCCTCATGACAAAACATTATCAAAGAATTTTGATACATCAAAGCAATGCGAAGATATAAGGAAATTAAATGATCAGGCATCACACATTTTTGCAAATTGACTTATATCTTCCAAAAGCCAAAGTTTGTGTCCAAACTTAACAAAACTGGACACAATGATGACCGGTTATTCTGACATACAGCAATTTGTGTCAAAGTCCAGCCATAGGGGGCGCTACTACTGAAAACTCTTGTAACACCATAGCCATATCATTAAAGCGTAAAATTTATTTTCTTCTTTTTTGGATGACATGCTAGCATATTCTTTGAAAATCATTCGGACATGACCGCCAACAGCCAATCAAATTTCAGCAGCCAGTAATGTCAAATCAGAATGCTAGCCATTATGAAAATTGACATATTCACTATAAAATCTACCAAATCTTCAGAAATCAGCCACAAAGTAGTGCTATAACGTTATGTTTTTGCTCAGAGTAGTTTATTCTGAATACTTGCATCAAGCCCTACAATTTTTTTCCCCCAATAATGTTTATCCTCCATTCTCAATTTTTCAGGAAACTCCTTCTAGGCCGTTCATGAGATCTTCAGCAAACTTTGTACACATCAGCTATAGATGTACCATTTCTGAAATATCAGTCATTTATATCAATGGGAATGATGGATAAAGACCACAATACGTATGTTCTCCAACAGAGGGAGCCACAGGGTAACAAATACTTTTGGGTCTCAAAGATTAAAATCAGTATAAATACATTGACTTGTAGAAAAAAAAAAAAAAAAAAGGAATGAATGAATGAATGAATCTAGTTTTAGTTTCGTAAATTTTCATCATTTTTCAAAGAAATCTGAGATCTCCAAAATACTTAAAGATCATTTTTACATATCCAAATGATATTGAAAACACATTATCTAGTTGACTGAATGTATTGCCGTCCAATTAAAATCCATATTACTTGTCTCATTTAAAATAATACAAAGAATAATACTTCCATGAAGAGACACATAACTCATATTATATTGGAATAGTCACATGGTCATTGTAAGGTCGTTGGTGTGTGTGTAATATAACCTTCATACATGTAAATAGACTTTATATGAGGAAAGACAGTATTTTATTTCAGGTGAATTGATTAATCAATCTCTGTGTGAAACTTGATTTAGGCCAGTGTTATTAAGGTCAGTAATATGATTTAAGTGGTGGTGTTTTTCAAATTGTTTATCAACAGTGTACATTAATACATGGTTTTCATACCTTTGAATAAAAATGTGTAAAAAGTATTTGGTCAGATTAATTATGTAGATAATAGAGGGTGAACCTTCCTCCTCATGAGTAATACTGTACATACTGTACACCAAAGACAAGAATACATTTTTGTATTTCATTTCATTTGAAGTTAATTTTGTAGAATGTTTTAATACCATGTTTTATATTTGTTTATTTGTTTGATTTTCTGCCATGATACTTTGTACATAATCTATTTTCTGTTATTTCATGTAAAAAGCCAAAAAGCCTTAAAGGTGTGAAATTAAAGTGTAAGGATGTAAAAATGTACATAGACATTATGTAATCAGTGTTATTACTCTGCTTGAGTATAAAACATTGTGAAAACTCAGAAAGAGCCTCTCTTGTCTCATGACGCTTCATTCATGTAGTCATTCGCCAACATTAGTTCCTGACTACATCAGACTGATGTTCTCTGCAGGATTCAGAAGATCCCTTTTTAATGCCTCTAAACAGACATCTACACTGTGGCCTCAAATCAGATCAAAATTGTGATCTCAGTATACCTACCATATCCCATTTTCACAATCTCATATTTTTATAACACTTTTACTTTTTTATTACACTCCTTAACATAATACGAAATGGATCAGAATCA
>JAFVLL020015862.1:0-10735 GCA_021397915.2 Tor tambroides | reverse complement strand
AGTCCCAAACAGTAACTGTGAATGCAGCCATAATGTGCATTTCTATTGATTGTATCACTGCCCTGTAATTTTCCTTTCTTTCTTTCTTTCTTTTTTCTTTTTCTTTTTTCTTAATTATTTATTATTATTTTTCTTTTTCTCTCTTTTCTTATTTTTTATTTATTTTCTGTCTTTCATTTTTATTTTTTATTAATTATTTATTTCTTTTTCTCTTTTCTTGTTCTTTATTTATTGTTATAATTTTCTTTCTTTCCTTCTTTCTTTCTTTCTTTGTTGTTGTTGTTATTATTTATTTTTTTAAAGTATTAATTATGAGAAAACGTTTGAATAAAATAAAAGATTAATAACAGAAGTTACTGTTATTATTTATTGATAGTTTAACTAAAGAATTCATCAACTGATAAAATAATAAATAGATTAATTGAAAAATAATCAATAGATTAATCGACTAATCGAAAAAATAATCGATAGATTAGTCGACAATAAAAATAATCGTTAGCTGCAGCCCTAATGTATGTATCATTGATGTCTGTTGAATCCCTCTGTTTTAGGGCGATGCTCAATCTCATGAAGACACATGGACATTTAGTGGAGGTGGATAAGCTGCTGGCCCGGTCTTGGATGTATCTAATGACAGTAGATGAGTTGGTCGAGTGCAGCTCTATTATCCAAGCAGAGCTCCTGGACGTCCTACAGCTTTTCACCATGAAATGCCCCATTGATGTAAACTACAGTACATCCACAGTGAGTATCAAGCCATCACAAGAAATAACCATATATGTACAAACCAGAACAGATTAAATTAGCTTGCATTATATCTTTGGCAAATAAAAGGAACTGTGACTTAGAAAAATGTTGCCATTTGTATTGTCTATATATGATTATTATATTTTTATCTTAGAGTGTTGCAGAGATTCTGGCACACATTCAAAGTCACTTGCTCGAAAAAAAATACAGGTAAAGTTCACTAAAATACATGAGATTTGTATAAATTCAGTTTTTATTGCCTCGGTGGCTCATGGGAAAAATGTAAGATAAAATACACAAGAAGAAAATCTGATCCAAACAAAGACAATGGCCTGGTTAACTGGCTTTCATTACTGTTGTAGCTGTCCAAATGAGGATTATGGCATTCAGTGCATACAAACAACTTGCAAACTTCTACAAAAGATCTGCAATCTAGTTCATTACTACAGCTATGGACACAATTTCACTGATATTCCTGTTGCTTGCATGAACCTTGTCGCCTCTGTATCAGGATTTGCCCAGGTATTCCATTCTGAAGTCATAATATCTTTATTTTAAATTTCCGATTAAAGCCATTCGGAAGATTCAATATGAAAATTTTAATATTTGTTCAACTTTAAGACATCACAGCAAGGAGACACCTTTTCTGAGAAGATACTTGCATTACTCAATGAGGCCAAGCAAACTGTCAGAGCATGGAGCACACAAACTTTAAAAGGCAGACTTTTAAACAGAAGTTATGGGACGTGTACCAGCTTCACTTCAGAAATTGAGGTTAGCAGAACAAATGCTCATAAAATCTAACCAGTCCAATCCGCATATTTTAAATCTATGTAATTTAGTATAATAATTATGTTTTATGTTCTTTTTGACAGATTTGGAATAACATTATAGCCATAGATTTCATGAGTAAGGACTTCACTAAAGAATGGAGAGAGACATTTACAACAGACTTTGAGGGAAAATATCAACAGGTATTAATTACACAGCTCTAGTATACATGTTTAGTTAGGTTGGAAAACGATCCACTATTTTATATTTTTTGTAAAAAAAAAAAAATACTAATAATTAAAAATTCAATTTCATTAAATTTCTTAAGTATCTTCATTATTCCACTGGTGTGCAGGGAACACTGTACTAAAATATTCTGACAGTATTTCCTGCACCAATACTGAATCTACAGTAACACGGCAAAAGAAACAATGTCTTAGCTTCAAATTTTTGAACTTGCAATCTGGATTGTTAATTGCTATCAATTTATGTACATTAGGGTCATCAGATATAAATCAGTGTAATTATTGACATTAAAATATTATAGCTATCGTTGACAACATTTTCTGTGCTTGTATATAAGCTATTTATTTTTACTTTTATTAGGAAGATCATCTGGATCAAATCCAGGTTTATTGTTCAAAGATTGAGGAACTTAATGGCTCCCATCCTTATTTGGTGGGTAGTGTCGAGAAGTGTGCTCTCCAGGCTGTTACCACAATGTGCCAGGTAAAGGTCTTTCACTTTGTTCTCACTGGCATGTTCACTGCTGGCTTGAAAATGCTTAGTGCTAGGGATTACAACCAAAATATATTGTATAATATATAGTCCTGTGTGTATGCAAAGAAAGGTATAGTTTACCCAAAAATGATATTCACTTTCTTCCTATAGTTAGGTAGTTTCAAACAATTTTCTTTCTTTGTGGAAAACGTTGTGTAAGGGATAATGTAGTTATCCTTATTACATGGCTGTGCACCACATAAATAATGATAAATATGAAATATTTGAGTGGAAATTGTCTTAAATTCCTACTTGTATAGGATTTCCTTAGCATTCCACAAGGAAAAAATAATCCATTACAATGTACAAAACAATCAGCCATGTCAACAAGAACACTGCAACAATTTTAAAGCTGAAGTCCTCTAATTTCATTTTCAGTACAGTCAATAAATTAAGACACAGATGACAGCAGTTGTACTTGTATGAAACAAGACCTCTGAACATCTGACCTCCTACTGCCGCAAATGACCAATCAGAATCAAGTATTGAGCTGGAAAATTTTAATGCAAAACAAGGGAAAGCACTTAACACGAAGTGGAATAAATGGTGACATTCTTCATTCACCACATAGAGATAAAAATGAATTTGATGTTAGACTTTTCTGTTCTTTGGGATTTTCAGTATTTGTTTTAGCAATACATTGTTGAAAGAGCATGGTTTCAAATGTCTTTTTTGTGGGATTGGATATGGGAAGTGTGCCAATGTACACTTACTGTGACTTTTTTAACAGACTAAATCCGAGGGGAAACTTTTTGAGAAATTAAATGAATATCGGATAAACTGGAAATTTGGAAAGCTTGTGTCTACCATCATCCTAAAGTCCTGGCCAAAAGATGACAAAGGAACCTTTCTGGAGGAAGAAGAAGTTGTTCTCAAACATCTTCTGGGCTGGACAGCAGCTAAGAATGTCTTTCAGCTTCATGGTAATTATATGTTTATTCTAATTATATGGTTGCTGTGTTCACCATTAATGAGACAGAAACAGCATGACAGAGTTTTTTTTGTTTGTTTTTTCTGCAGGTGCTGATGAAAAACTGATTGATCAGCTTTCTGATGAGGCTAGAGAGAAATTTGCCATGGCAACCTCATTATTCTCAAATATTTTAAATCAAGTCGTGACAGGGAAAATAGCAATAAAGCTACTCAATCACATACTGCAAAAGAGGAGCGCTTTCTTTGAGCTGCTTAATTTAGGTAGAACACCTCACATGTGAGATTTGACCCTTTTACCATACTATAATGTGAGGAGTCATTACCCTACTGTTTTTATAGACTGTTTTTGTGAGAATGAAGAATACAAGGACACCATTGCCATGAGGAGACTTCTTCAGTCTAGACAGGAGGAGGTGAAGGCTATTAATCATGAGAGAGCCCTGGTGGATGCTCTCATTACAATGAGCCGCAATCTGCAAGAGCATGTGATGGGTAGAGTATATGCTACATTATCTACTGCGCACCTGACAATAACAGATCTCTTTCGTAAAGAGATTTTAATACTAAATTTGTTGTGTTTTACAGTTGATTTTGAAGGGTTGGAAGAAAAACAGAATATTGACATTGATGAGATGGACTTGGACGAGTTCATGGAAATTCATGCTTTAAATCAGATTTCCTCTGACATGTCAGGAGTAGTCACCTACTTTGAGCTTGAAGATGATGTTCGATCAATGGCAGAGGTTCTGAACAGCTATAAAGACAGCTACATTTTCAAATCGCGTTGGGTGAAACAGGCAACAGTGTTTGCAGAGAATGCTAAAGATGATGGAATAATTCCTTCAGAGGAGGAGATCACACTCGAAGATCTTCATAGTGAAATATTTGAACCATGTTATGATGACTACAAAAACCTGTACACAAGGCTTAAAGATGGTAGCATAACATTTGAAGAAGTTGATGTAACATTCAAAGCCTACAAGGGAAAACATGATGAACTGGAAGCAGAAGTTGCAATTATATGCAAACTGGATCGCAATGATGACAAACGTTGGGTTCAGACACGAATCCAGCAGATCGAGCAGTACCATGAGCTTCATCTAGCAGTAGAGTCAGCTCAGGTGGTCATGATGGTCAAACAAACACTCAGCCTACAAGGAGACTTTCAAGTTTTGGAGAAGTTGCTTGTTACTGTAAGTCATCTCATTTTTACCATTATGTTTCCTATTGTCAAATAAATGCATTTTTATAAAAAAAAGCATGTGGTAAACCCATGAGACTTTCTTCCCTTCAGACACACTTGGAGTTTAAACAGGAGCGTCTTGACAGCATTGACAATGAGTTGATGCAGGCAAAAACTGTGCTTGTGGACATCACAGAGTCCCGTAGACTGTGCCTTAGGGAACTTGGCCTCAGAAAGAATTTTGTTATTTGGGTTAAAGAGGCTCTTGAAGGTAAGTAATAGGTGTTTGTGCTGGTAATTGAATGTGATTTCTTAATTCTTATGCTGTTTTATAAGCAAATGTTATTCATTTTTATCACTTCAGATATCAATGAGTTGAAAGTCTTTGTGGATTTGGCTTCCATCTCTGCTGGAGAGAATGATTTGGATGTGGATCGTGTGGCCTGTTTTCATGATGCAGTTCTTGGCTACTCCTCAATGCTCTATGATTTGAAGCCAGATGCTGGCTTCAAGCACTTTAAAGAAATGCTGAAGAAGCTATGGAAGGCACTTGACAATGATCCAGACCTCCCAAAGAAATTGGTAAGAGTATCTGTTAGCTTTGCTAACCAGAGGAAGAAAATAGGATTTTCTTGTTGACCAACATTTTCTCTGTTTCAGTGCGACTCTGCAAGACACATAGAATGGTTGAAAACAGTCAAGGACAGTCATGGGTCAGTAGAGCTGTCATCTTTATCTCTGGCATCGGCTATCAACACAAAAGGCATCTACGTTATCAGTGCACAAAATCAAAAGAAGGTTTGTCCTTAACTGTTCAAATAGATGTAGCACAGATGATGCACACAAAAATTTTGAAATACTTATGAGTATTTACTAACATTATGCTGGATTGCTGATTAAAACCAGTTTGAAGTGGTAGGTTTGCTTTGGAAAATGCTAACTGGTTTCTAGCTGGTCCAAGCTGGTTGACGAACGTCTTGGTCAGGGCCTTGCAAGGAAAATCAGGTTTCCAGTTGTTCCAAACTAGTTTAGGCAGTTGACAAGACAGAGCTCAAGATATCAGTTGGTGGAGACCTGGGGCCTTATGTATAAATGTTGCGTATGCAAAAAAATGGGCATAGAAATGTGTGTACGCTTTTTTTCCATGCATGTATCTGGATTTTTTTTTTTTAATTTGGCGTAAATATGTGCGCATTGTACGGATGCTCTTGACTGGGCATACGCACTCTTTTTCTTGGAGTGAGAAAAGTATTGAAGTAAACAAGGATTTTAAACTCAGTTTTCATTTCAACATACACATTTACTCTCATTAATTGACATAAGCACTGAAATTACATAAAGTCATTACACAGAAGTTAAACAAAAATTATATGAGTTTAGATATATTTGTAGTGGATGCGCTTGATCACTTCTCCTTTGGCTCCTAATGACAGTGAGGAGTGCAATAGGTGCACAATATACATCTTTAAACTAAACTGCAGATCTCATGTTATGAGAAAATATAAATATTTAGCGAGAACAATGATCAATGATGCACACTTAGGGTGGACACTGCTGGATTCGGTGGTCGAATGGTCCATTGTCTGGTTTGAATAGGACCAATGATAATATCTTACTGTACAACCGCAGCTACATGGAGGTTGATGTTGCGTTTAGGCATCTCCATGACATTATGAAAAATACCACTGTATTGGAAGGATACAACTTAAAGAAAATGGTAAGATTTGTGCGTTTCCTTTTTACTTTGTCAAGTAACACGCCGAGTCAGGCAATCGTAGGTTTCACTACTTATTGTAAAAAAAATAGCTAAAAATAGCTAAAAGATGTTCACCTTATCAGCAAAACTGCATAAATTTTAATTTGATTTGTATTGTTTAAAACAATTGAAATACTATCTGGCCAGATGAAAAGAATGAGATCAATTCTATTCTAAAATATTTATCTGAGAACTATTTAAAACAGTTTTGTATTTATGGATATTTTGATATATTTATTCTAAAATATAACAATGATACTGGATTATTTTTAGCAATGTAATATGTATGGTACAAATGGCATTTATAATCCGTATCTCATATTTCCTTATTGTCTTGTACATTTGACGGTGTTAAACATGTCACATGGATGGGAATATGCATGGAAATGATATGCAGATGAGGTTATGCATAGTAAAACTAGGTGTTGTAAGCTCCATATATGGTTATTTCAGGGAGGAGCCGGGGTGGAGATGCACGTATGCACAGTCTTCTCCTGACCAGGATTTACAAAGGGATATTTACTCAGGTTCTGGCACATGCATGGTTTTATAAATATGAAAACTTTTGTGTGCATGCAAAATCTAGCTTTTGTGCATACGTACACTTTTAGGATGAAATCTATGGAGAGTTTTATAAATGAGGCCCCTGGTCATCTTGATCAAGATCTTTGCTAGAAAAAAAAATTGTTGGAGAGTAGTTGTGCTGATTTGTTGCTAGACCAAAATGGTCATCCAGCTTATTCAGGTCCCCACCAACTGATAATCCAGAAATTAACTAACTATGGCATTAACTAACATGACATTCATTGAATATGTCCTGGTTATATAGGTAAACGGTAATAAGTACATGAATCTGATTGGCTGGGAACATAGAATTGAATGAACTAATAAGAGCGTGAGTAGAGGTTCCAAATCACAGCTTCCACTTAAGCTGGTTTTAGCTAGATTTTTCCTTGAGAAGCAGTGACAATAACTTAATGCTTATTTTTAGTTATCTTATCTTCATTAAATGGCACAATTTATGCTGATATTACTTAATTTAAAACATTGAGTATTGCTTTTTTTTCAGTTGTGTTTGGAAAATATTCTGAAGCTGCATATTATGGAAGAGCATGATGAGGGCTGTGAGAGGCGTATTTATTCTCTGGAAGACCTCAGAGATCTTCAGAATAAATTGATGCTAATGTCTGGTAAAGGAGATCAGGGCCAGTGTGAAGTCGATCAGTTTGCAGAGGTGACTTTTTACCTTTTAGATGTTTTATTCTGTTATATTTCACCAAGACTGTTGTAATTATCCCCAAATGAACTTCTTTCCTTTTTCCAGGTTTTTGCCAGTGTACAGAGGTTGGCCTCTGTATTCATTGATTTGTTTGTTGCTGGGAATCCATTGTTCAGACACTGGGAGGCAAACATCAACTGTAATAGTAAAGAAGCATGCATCATTATGGACTTCAATTTGGGGAATGTTGTCAGTGTTGTCATGGTGGAAGGTGATGTCACAGAACAGCTGCCAGAAGTCTGTAAGAAAATGGAGAGCTGCTTATGCTTCTGGAAAGATTTTATGGACAAGCAGAGATCTCAACATTATTTCTTAAACTATTATACTGCGGAACAGGAAGTCTACCTGTGCCATCAGCTAGCTCAGGGCAATGTGGCTGCAATGGAAGATCAAGTTCTTATGATGCTCTCCTTTATCAAACCTAATTGCACCACTTCAGATTTGAGACAGGCTTGGCACAGGCTTCAGTATGAAGTAATTAAGAAGGGTCCTGAGCAAAATGATGACTTGGACTTTCAAACTTTTGTGGAAGTCCCCAGTATGATGGAGAATGAGAGTATTGAGGAGTCATGCCCATTGACCGACGACTTGGCAAGCCAGTTGGGGGATGCTATTGGGTCAAAAAAGCTAGATGTGATTTGGAATGCTTACATGCGGAACATGAACAATTTTCTGCCAGACTCCCTTGATGTAAGAAGACTTGGATATCTTCTAGAAATTTTGGCCAACAGCCCCAGCGAACACGAGGCTGATTCCTCACAGGATGAGAGAACACGATACATTCAGAGAGAACTTCCAAGTGGAATGGCTACTGGAAAACCAAATCTAATCATCTGCCCCTCTGAAGAAATTCTGTTATCTTGCATTTCAATTTACATGAGCAGCAAGAATCAGCCTCTACCAACCTATGATGAAGTACTCCTCTGTAGTGCTTCCACTCCATATGAAGAAGTGGAACTTTTCCTTAGGCGCTGTCTCTCTGCTGGCTACAGGGGAAAGAAGATATACACAATGCTCTATGTGGACCAACTTACCTATGAAGTCAGCTACAAAGTGGAACAATTTTTTCAGCATCAAAGTGCACGGAGCAGAAATGATTACAGACTTGTGTTGGTCTGCAGCTCTAACAGAGAACATGCATACATTCCTTCAGCTTTTAGTCAATTTAGATTACACTTGATTCCCCAAGAACCAATTCCCAGTATTCACCGATACCTTGTTAGGCATTTTACAGTACCAGCTGACATATCCAGTGCTGCTGCTGTGTTCAAAGACAGACATTGTGTGGGAGTTGTATCCTCAGAAAGATCAGGAGTTGGTGAGTATATATTCAAGTAATGGACTTACAGTGCCTTGTGAAAGTATTCATAACTCTTAATTTTTTTCATATTTTGTTATGTTACTGACTTATTTTAGAGTGCTTTAAATTACTTTTTTTTTCCACATCAATCTACACTCCATACACCATAATGACAAAGCAAAAACAGAATTGTCACAACTTCGTAAATGTATTAAAAATTTTAAAAACTAAAATAAGTACATTGCATAAGTATTCATACCCTTAACTCAGTACTTAGCTGAAGCACCTTTACAGCCTCAAGTCTTTTTGGGTATGATGCAACAAGCTTTGCACATCAGCATTTGACAGTTATGTGATGAGCAGTGCCTGATTTCCTTCAAACATGATGCTTGGAATTGAGGTTCATCATACCAGAGAATCTTGTTTCTCACAGTCTGAGGGTCCTTTAGGTACTCTTTTGCAAATGCCAAGTGTGTTTTCATGTGTCTTCACTGAGGAGAGGATTGAGTCTTGACACACCGCCATAGAGCCCAAATCAGTGGAGTGTTGCAGTGATGTTTGTTCTTCTGTAGGTTTCTCCTATCTCCACATATGATCATGGAGCTCAACTAGAGTGACCATCAGGTTCTTGATCACCACTCTAACCAAAGCTCTTCCCCATCAATTGCTTAGTTTGGCCAGGAGGCCAACTCTGTGAAGAGTCCTGGTTGTTTCAGAGGACTTCCGTTAAGGGTAACGGAGACTACGTGCTTCTGTGAACCTTCGATGCAGCTGAATATTTTCTGAACTCTTCCCCAGATGTGTGGCTTGACGTAATCCTGTTTCTGAGCTCTACAGGCGGTTTTTTTTATTTTTTTTATTTTTTTTTTTTTTTTACCTCTGGGCTTGGTTTCTGCTCTGATATGCATTTTCAGCTGTTAGACCTTTTATTAAGATTTGTGTACCTTTCCAATCATACCAATTCAGTTGAATTTGCCACAGGTTAACTTCACTCAAAGTGTAGTAACATCTACAAGCAAGCAATATGAATGCTCCTGAGCTAAATTTCAACTGTCCCAGATAAGGGTGTGAATACTTATGCAATGGAATCATTTTAAGTTTTTTTATTTTTAATAAATTTGCTAAGATGTTATAAACCTGTTTTTTGCTTTGCCATTGTGGTATATGGAGTGTAGATTAATGTGGGGAAAAAAGTAATTTAAAGCAGTTTTTAACATAAGGCAGCAACATAACAAAACGTGAAAAAAAAAAAATTAATGGGTATGAAAACTTTTGCAAGGCCCTGTAAATTGGCTAGTTTTCAGAATTTGTGTCAGCTAAATTAAGTACTCTATTTGTGATTTAATTATTTTTGCTAAAAGTGTAAGATGCTAAATTACATCTGTTTGGTGTATTCTAGGAAAATCACTTTATATTAAACGAATGTATGAGAATTTGAAGATCACCAAGAAGTCTTCGCAGCTGAAGTGCATCAGGTTAATTGAGCCAAGAGTTGATGAAAATGTCATCCTTAAGTCCTTGCTCAACAGCCCCAAGAAAAAGCTTTCAATCTATCATTTTGATGTCACCACCATGGTAGCTACCTGATTTAGATTTTTTTTTTATTTTTAAAAACACATTTTATTTGGAAATAGAAAGACATATAGATGCTGTTTTCAGTATTGTTATGTACTTACAGGTAAAGAAAGGACTTCATGAATTTCTGTTCAGGCTGCTGATCCTTGGATACCTTATGGACTCAGAAGGAAACATGTGGAAAAGCAATAAGCAGCACTTGTATGTCATCGAGATACTAAGACCTGGGACATCCCGAAATGATCGAAGAGCTGTAAGTAAACTCATCAAATGACTTAGGAATTATTGTCATTAATTAGACGAATGCCTCATAAATTAATTTGTTTCTTCATGCTAGGGTACAAAAGTTCCATCTGCCTTCTTGGATGTGTTTCCAAGTGTCTATTGCCGTCCACCCAAAGAGGTCCTTGA
>JAFVLL020015861.1:7500-36069 GCA_021397915.2 Tor tambroides | reverse complement strand
AAATTCGGATAGCGCAAATAAAAGACCGAGCACGCATTAAACCTTCGACCAGGCCGCTGATTCCGTTGTTTGGGCCAGCGGGTGGAGTCTTACAATTATTTAATAATTAATATTTATATAAATGATAGAAGTATTTAAAAATAGTATTTAGTATTGGGAAACTGTGTATGTTTGTGATGGTGATTTAAGTTACATTGTTCCACCATTAGATGGTGACAAGAGATTGTTTTTATGAGTGAGTCAGCAGTAAATACTTTTATATTGAAAGAGACTGAAAAATGGCTGTAAACAATGAGGTAATTTTTACTTTTAACAACAAATGCACTGAGCAGCGCTGTCATCGGAAATCAGCATTAACAGATGAAAGGATAGTACGAGAAAGATATCGCTTTCCTCAGCGGACATTCAAACTAATGTTTTATTGTGAATATGAGATTGAGCTGAATAATGAATGCTGTATCAGATGCAGGTAATTACACTCAAGGTTCTTGCACACTGAGTCTGAAATTTTCGTATGCTTTTTTTTTTTGTTTTTTTTTCCTATTCGTCATCCTTTCCTATCAAAATGCTTGCTACGGATGTGAAAACGCAGAAAATCAAACCCAATCCAAATTTTTTTATGATGGACGAAAGTTTCTGAGGCAGTCTGTAAACATGATTGACACAACTTGAGGTTGTATTTATTTTTTAATGTGCGAAAATTTCGGACGGGAATTTCGGACTCAGTGTGCAATGGCCTTCACTCAGTACATCTCTCTCATTATACTCTACTACTAGTTCTACTGCTCTAATACATAAAATGGTAAAGAAATTTTGCATGGGTAAAATGTTGAAGACACGGTTTAACTTTGTACTCTACTATATGTAAATGAGTTCCACACTAGGGCGGGCAACACCATGGCCACCTCGGACTCAAGCAGCCAATCACATTCCTGGAATGGAGAGGCGCCAGATTCCAGTCTCCTCATTGGAAAGGGATAAAAGTTTCCTTCCAACAGACACTGCTCGTTCTGTGTTTCTGACCTGTGTGATAGGAGGCAATAGCAGATCACCAACGTTCTGAGTCTCCAGCCCATGAAGATGAGACAATAACAGAAACAACAGTCCAAGTTTCTGACCTGATGAGGAAAGAGACTTCAAGACAGTTAAGGTTCAGATAAGCTCTTGAGTAAGCCAACTATAAACTTACCAAACCTCTTTCCTAAAGACCTTGGCTTAGTTTATACCAGCAGCCTATGTTTTCTAATCTGTTTAGATAACATTTACTTGGGGTCAGCATTACAAATAATAGCCATATTATTTGTTCAAAGACAAATAAGCAGTTGTTTATCATTAATTCTTCCAGAGCCATTAGGTGGTTTTTCCCATAAGCATTACCATAGAAATCTCTTCCATTGCTACATTTAGCTCAACAGCATTGCATTTATCCATTCTCTGTTCACTCCATTTATTTGTTTCTATGATTTTATTTAGTAAAATCTGTTGCCTATTAGCAGTGCATACTCATTTATTGCTGTCATTACTAGTTGTTGTATTTACTCTTGCATATCTATTTTTAATACATTTCAATAATCTTATTACAATTGTGTCTTCTTTGTGTTGATGATCCAATCTTTCAGATAAATTAGTTGACCAGCTCCCTCTGGTTTGTGAATCTCATATTGTTGAACAGCTGGGAAGCACTCCTATATTGCCAAATTAACAGTCCTTGACTGGTGCTCTGAGCTGAGTGATGTGGGAATTGGTCATCTGATATACTCATAACCGCACCTTCAGTGACTTGTGACCTAAAAATCACTTTGGCGTGAGTCTCCTTTACTGCACACTCGTGCCACTCGCAGGAGTGAGATATGGCTGTGTATCAGCATGCTGTGATTGCCCGCAGGCAATATTTGACTAGGCCTATATACAGTCAAACCAACATTTATTCAGACACCTTCAACATTATCACAGTTTATTCGCTATAGTTTAGAAAATGGTAACACAATTTCACAAGAACTCGGAGTTAAACTGTGTCAGAACAAATTCATCTTGATAATGTCAGATAACTTTGATAGAAAGGTATGTAATGAATTGGGTTGAATAGCTGTCAGCTGTTAAATTTAAGAACACAATTAGATAAAACCGATTTAGCTCAAACAATTACCAAGCAATGCTTAATTTTAATCAGTCTGTGGTGCAAAAAGATTGCATTAGCAATTAAAGAAAAAACACTTGAGCAAAACATGCTCAGGTCAAAGTGTCTGAATAATTTTTGGTCCCAAATTTTTATCAATTTTACTGGTAATCCACTGTATGAAGAATTTTTGGGTGTAATACTGTATGTCACAGTTTACTTTATTTTGCTATCCTCACTTACATAAACAAACTATAGTGTTCTGCACCCACTAGTAAAAAAAATATCAAAAATTATATCTGCTGTCTGAATAATTTTTGGTTTGACTGTACATACAATAATACTAGAGGTTTTCTCAGAATTTACCTGACTTTACATAGAATTTTGGTGGTTTTATAAAGTCAGCTCCCCTCAAGTTCATCCATATGTCAGTTGTCAATAATGTAATCCAACTTTTACAACTTTTTTTTTTTTTAATCCAATAGGATTTATAGTGCTGCCTTCAGGTGCTATAGTAATTATCATAAATACGAGTTTAGAAATTGGACATGAACAGCCTCAGAGGTCCTATTTACAACCAAGTTTCTGAGTCAGGCGGGCTATGGCAGAGAAGAGAAACATGGCCTGCTTCTACTATTTAGGGCAAATAAGGTGGATATGCACATTGGGACGCAGGGATTGATTTGCTGCTTGCATAAACAGATGCAGGTGGCATTGGAGGGAGGGACATTCTCATTCTAGGGCATTTAATTGGACAAAAAAATCTGTGTAGTGCAGGATGAGTCATCAATATTTTGGTAAATTTTCCCCGAAGATAAAGACTGTACATGCATATTAATGCTCTAAGTGAATTACTCAATATTTAAAAGCAAGCTAGCATATACTGTAGTGAAGAATGTAAAGTTAAAAGGGAATACTTTTTTGATTGCATATATGTGTGTGTGTGTGTGTGTGTGTATTACAAACTTCCTATAGTGAAACATTGTTTTAAGTATGATTCGATAGGTTTTTTTTTTTTTTTTTTTTTTAATAAATTACATTTGATTTATTTTTTTCTTTTTCTTTTCTTTCTTTTTTTTCTTTTTGTTACGATGCAGTGACATTCAAACGCTTCAGTTCACACGTTTTACTTTTTATTTTATGTTTTATGTCCAGGTACATTAGCCTACTTTGTAAATCAATATATGCTTTTTATTTAAAGCACGCGCTGAGTAACTGTAATAGGCGCTCGATTGTTCTAGTAAAGCCCTAGTTTTGGATTTGGGAGGATGATACAGAAGCCTTGAGCTGTTTGTGCGCGCTAATATCGCGTGCTGCTGTTTTTCACCAGTGGAAATCATTTCATTGTTGCGCGAGCGCGGATCGAGCTGTTCTCTCCTCACCGACGCACGCACACACACACACACACACACACACACCGAGCCTCCAGCATGCTCGTCCTTCTGCTGTGAACATTCACGCTTTAATGCTATGAAAGCTCCGTCCTGACAGCATTTGTTCTCTCGGTGCAGAGATGCAGGAGCGAGTGAAGCGCCATGGAGCGGCGGTGCTGCTGACGCTGTGCGCGGTGCTCGAGGTGAGTCTGTCCGCTGTCACACCGCACAACTAACGCCTTTCTCACGCATTTCATCAACTTCATCGTTTCGTTATTACCCGCTGTTTACAGCCAGATTCATGCTGTAGCGTTCCTAAAGAGCCGCGTAACCCGCATAGTGTTTTATATACATATGTAATGTAGCGCTAGTTGAGCCTTTGTCTCTGTCTCTGTCCGCTCCTCCTACAATAAAACACACTGGAGAAATACTGTAAATATCATTGTGTTGTCTCAGGTCAAAGTCAAAGCAGAGGTGTGCTTTTCTTTATGGATCACCTGAATTGTGTTTAGAACAGTTTTAAGAATTGTTTAACTCTTATTTGATGAAATCAGACGCGTTATAGGCTGTGTGTATTTAGCTGTGTATAATGATTGTGTGTGGGGGGGTGTGTGTGTGTACTGGCATCATGAATTTCACTGTTGGATTATCACAGGCCTTTTAAGCACAGTCTGCATGTTCATGAAAATCCCTTTAAGGAAGTTATGGGTGGCTGAATGTAAAAATATGTCAGTCAGTTATTAATTAATTTATCTTATGTTTTGTGCGCCAGGACAGTTTGCATGTTTTTTTTTTTGTTTTTGTTTTTTTAAAAGGGAATTTATGTTATAACTTGGAATGTAATGAGATCAAAATGTTTGTGTGTGTGTGTGTATATATATATATATATGTATGTGTGTGTGTTATAATTTAGAATGTTAAAAATGTATGTGTACATGTATAATACATGCATTCCTTCTGAAATGCATATGTTTCATTTTTTTTAAAATTTATTTTACGGTTTAAAATAAGATTTTAAACTGTCTGGTTTAATCTTATTTGATTTTATAGCATGCTGATTTGACCCTGTTTGGTTTGTTCATTTATTTATTGTATACTCAGCTGGTTTGCTATGATCTGATTTAATGTTTATCTCTTCATTAGGCGTTTTGCTATGGGTTGGCTGTAACTTTCCAGCCTTTGATATGTACAGCATTTACATTTCAAAGGCTTTTGCGAAGCTAAGGCATCAAGCCTCATCAGAGCTCCTAACTGTACAGCAGATATTGCATCTGTAGCTACAGTAATGGTATTTCACCTCATCACTGCCATCATTATACAGGCCTGTCAGAGAAGTGAGAGACACTTTGTCATAAGCACTTAGACGGGGATAAATCAATATGCCAGCTTATTCCCTCATAAATTGTAGCATAACATCAATTAAATCCAGACAGGTAGTGTTGATGGTAGCTCTGATTCTCTCAGACATTCATGCATGTTGTTTCTCAGTAATGATGTGCTCGTTAGAGCATGGGCTGCTATTACTGGAGTCAATGACTGGGACACATTCAGACCTCTACACAACACGAATAGAGAGTTATGACTTCTATCTGACTGATGTACCTGCGTGTTTTATTGCTCATATCCACTTGTGCCAAAGATGTTGATTGTATTGTATGATCTGTATAAGTCATTTTGAGTAGTGCTATGAATTTGTTTGTTGTTGTTTTACAATCATGTAACTGCAAATAAGTAATATGACTGGCTTCTTTTTTAGCTAAAAAATTTGGCACTTGCTTGTAGTTATCCAGGTATGTAGGGTCAAACTGTATTGTATAACCAGTGAATGTAGTTAGTTTAAATGAAACTTTTAGGAAGCTGACATGTGCTGTTGTGATGTGATATACTGCATTTAAAACCATTATAAACAGCTTTTTTATTATTATTAATCTTTTCGTATTATTACAAACACATATTAATTGAGGGCCATTTGGACTTTTTAAAATTCATTTGTCACCCCATAGGGGCATGAAATTGTGTAATGAATGAAGGAAAAAGGGTATTAAAAAAAGGTTAAAACTTGGTGACAGGACCTGAGATATGCATTGTTTAAAATAAAAAAGTGATATTTACAGTAAAAATTGTAGCTGTGGTTGCCAGAGCTTCAGCAAAATGTTAACTGTCACACGGGATTTTGGCTGTATGCCAAAAAACTGTTAATTTACAATTTTACCATAAAATTACACAACATAGAATTAGATCTATCACAGTTTTTTTTTTTTAATTGTAGAATTTTCTACCATCTTTTACCATTAAAACTAGCGATTCCAACAATATTGAAATCAGCCGATAATAAAATGTAAATATCGGTATCGGTCTGATATGTACAATTGTGCCGATATGTCTTACCGATAAGACGCATAACTCACATGTGTTCAGGGTGTTCTAGCGATAAGATCAAGTCAGCATTGTGGTCATTCTTGAAGCTAATTTTTGCCTGAATGGTGATTAGATTCACTGTTTTTGATCGCTGCATTTAAACTGAGAATGCATGAACAGAATGACGTGTACAGCGCGCAATAGATTCAACAGTCACTAGCGCATGCAGCGGCGGCCTAATGCCCATCAGGTTAGGAGTTTTAATTCCCTAGGGGGCGCTGTTGGCCTACTTGTAATAAAATGAAAGTAAAATACACAAATAACATTAAGATTGTATTTCTGATTAAATAAAGCAGTAACTGATGTCGTAAAATCACGAGTATATTTTGATTTAAAGGTCAGAAGATATACATGAATAAAAATCACAAACATGATACTTGTAAATTAAATAATTGTGTATATATAGCCTAGATTTATTTGTGTTTTTTTTTTTCTTTTTTCAAACAGATTATGAGCTCTGAAAGATTTTCAGAATGTTCACAACTCTTTTGCTTTAGACCATCTACAAATGTTAAATCTTTAAATAAAATGTTAAGGTTACCACTGCATCTGTCTGAAAAAAATGATTGATTTATAGTTGATTTATAATTATTTTCAAAGCTTTCAATGTACTCTCAATATAAAAGAACTTCATTGTTGTTTATTTAATTCTAACAAATAAGTTTGTGTTAAAAGCTAACCAAAATTCAAAATAATTTGTTTAGAATCTCTGCACAGGAGAGACTTGGTGTTGTTTCCAAACAAAAGGAAATATATCGGTATCGGCAAAAATGAGTTGGAAAAATATCGGCATATCAGATATCGGCAAAATCAAATATCATCATCCCTAATTAAAACCAGTTCATTTTTTAACTCTTTCCCTTGTATCTAAATTTAAACTTAAATGATGTTGATTACAAGAACTGCATCAACTGCTTCTGTGTAATTGCCCGTTCTGTTATGCACTCGTTAACCCTCTAATGAGAAGCGTTGTCTTGTACTGCAGTAAGTGTGTCAGTTACGCTCATATCCGGCATGCTGCTGTGGTTTGGCTCTGTTGAGGAGCGCTTTACCCGCATCGATTCCCGCCACCACCTTCAGTGACATTGAGCAAAGGCATTAGCTGCAGACTGCGGGATCAGTCAGAAGTTGACAGAAAACAGCAGGGAGTTTGATTCGGCGTTTTGTGTGGCTTGTAGCATTGATACGGGGATTTGCTCACTTGGTCCTGTAAATCTATATTTACCAGAGACAAAGGTTTCAGCCTAATGCCCCGGTTAATGCTCTGTTAACAGCCGCTCTCCTCCCTCACTGAACTGCAGCCAGTGTTATGTTAAAGGGCTGAAGTCTGGTGTAGGTGGTCAGTGGGCTCTGCATTTGGATGGACGTGAGTCGTGGAGCCGCCGGCTGTAATAAAGCAGATCTGCTGGGACTCATTCTAACTCCTGCTCAGTAAACAACCATTAACCTTCAATCAGGAACGGACCTGCTGAAAAGAACTGTTTGCTTACGTCTGTAATTTCAGGAGGTTTTTTTTGTATAAGCAATGACATTATTGAAGGATGATACTGGAGTGAAAACATAAACAGCTTCTTGAAAAGATGTGCCATTTATAGTTTGTTTGACAATGCTTTGTTTTGTTTTGCATCGGCTGCCTGTGCTTCATCTGATCCAGTGCGTAAACTCAGCTTTGTTTTCAGGTTGACGTTCTGTCCAAGAGAAGAAAATGTGGTTTAAAACTCCTTTTCCAAGTTCTTAGAAATGTGATCTTTGTATTTATATTGATTAATTTTTAAAAACTTGAGAAAAGAATCAGATTTACAGTGCATGACAATACAGAAAGATTTCACACTATTTGGCAACCCTTTCTATCATACTTTCTATCATGCACCAAAAAGAAAAAGAAAAGAGAAAAGGTTACATTTAATGCCTCTTAAAAATTGTTATCCAAGTAAAATGGTGTAACAAGGTAAAAGGCATTGAGATTTTATTTACACTTAAAATACAAGTGACAGTAGATATCTTAATTCTTATTTTCAAAAACGTTTTAGATATTATATATATTTGGCTGCTATTACTTTAAGAGCTGCCGCTGCTGAACGTGAGCGGGTCTGACATGCATCGTGTTTTCTCACAACTCTCTTTACCTTTTCTGACTCACTTCAGGTCTTTAAGTCTCTATAATGACCTGACAAGTTGAACCGAGTGTGTTAGATGAGTGAGACAGTGCTGGACTGCTCCAGACATGTTCTTAAATCTGACTCATATTTAAAAAATATTACATGCATGCAGAGTTCATTTTCAGAAGCAAACGGTAAAGCAAGATTTGCAGTTGCATTTGGATTATGTCTCAATTTATGCTTCCAAATATGGAAAACGCAATAGAAATACTGAATACTGATGTCTGAAACATCTCCGGTTTGATGTGCTCCTAAAGACGTTCTGCATCTAAAGAAACACACTTCTTGTCAAGAAAAATAGACAGAAGCAGCAGTGTTAAGTGGGGTGGCCAACCTTAGCTCCGCCCCTGCTAACTGTGTTAAATATTTTTAATGCATTAAACTGAAAAAATTTATATATATATATATATATATATATATATATATATATATATATATATATATATATATTCCAGGGTAAAAAGTGTTTTTTACAAATATTATGAATTTATCATTCATAAGTAGTGTTATGATTTTGGAATAATGACCACAAAAGACATTTTACAGCCTGAACTGGCCTTGCCTTATCAAAAAAATATCAAATTATCTGGAATTTTATTGCACTCATAACTTTGTTGGCTGCTTTGAAACAGTGTGTTGTCCAAATAGGACAGTTATATAATTTTTTACATCATTTTTTACTTCAACCCCCACTCTATAAGAGAATGGGCAGAAATGTGAAGATTTAAAACATGATAATCATAGAGGAGGTGTATTTGAGTTATTAAATGGATGCATTTTCTCTGAATTTTTGAATAAATGAGTATATGGGGCAAACAGTTAGAGTTTTGTCACTGAAGCCAGCCAGTCAGTGGAAAGCTTGGCAGATTGACCGTTTCTCTGCACCATATGCATCCGTCTGTCCGTGAGCAGACGACGGGCCGTCCGTGGGCGACGCGTCTGAGAGGATGCTGTCCTTGTTCTGTGAGGAGTTTCCAGCCTCCACATTAACTGGAACCATTTCCAACTGATGCTTTAATACAGCAGAGAGGATTCAGGTCATTATTGCTGAGGAGGAGACGGAACAGAATTAAGACAAAACCCAACTTAACCCAGCAAACTCATAGGATATTGGTCCCTGTTAGATCTTTTGAAACCGTTGTCCTTTAGCCAAGAGCATTTAGAGCATTTGTGATTCTGTGCCTATATTATGTGTTTATTCCAGTCCAGATCTGCGTCCCTCTGCTGGAACTGACATTGTTTCTCTAAACAAAACACACAACTCATGCCCCTGAATGCTTGCTCACAAACAATGATTCTGCTTCTTCCCGCTAGATTTCCCTGGTGAGAAGAGCTTTAGATTTGATTGGATTTAGCCTTAAAGCTACTATCATTATGCGGCCGTGCATAAGGACTCTTGGGAGAAAGCTGCAGTCTTAGTCATGGCTCGCTGACGCCCTAAATTGTGACCTTTCGGATCTTGAACAGAGGTTTCTGCTAATTATGGAGCGTTGAGATCAGCTTTATTTTTTTCTTCATGCGTAGTGGAATAATGTGTGTCATTTAGCACAGTGTGACCAAGACTTTATTTTTATCCCAGAGAGAATCTGCCGATGCTCTTGTATCTGACGTAGAAATTTATAGCTGTGTTTGGGAGAAACTGAATGTAACAAACAAAACTTTTTTATGTTTTGGTAACACTTTCGATTAGGGAACACTATACACTATTAACTAGATGCTTATTAGCATACACATTACTAGTGTATTGGCTGATTATTGGTGCTTATAAAGCACATATTAATGTCTTATTCTGCATGAGCATATTTTAGATCTCTTGACCCAATACCTAAACAGAACTATTACAACAACTACTGTACTTATTGAGTAAATGTAGTTTATTGTACTAGTATAGTTTATATAGTTTATTTACTCGATAGTATTTATTTTATTGAAGGAAAACACTTACAGCTGCAGTTCGTAACTTTTTTTGGTTAAAAATGATTTGAAATCAATATTTGAGCAAGTACATAACCAGACAGTGTTGTTTCTTTACCCCGATTCACAACGGTTAGCTTATAATAATTTATTAAATAATACACTTAAGTGTCAAGTGTCAATATTCCATTGAAGTGTTTCTCTAATAAGTGCTCTTCACAAGGGTTTATTATGTTCTCCAATTATTTTATTCAAATTAGGGTGTTTGAGTTTAAAGGGGTCATATGATGTTGCTAAAAAGAACATTATTTTGTGTATTTGGTGTAATGCAATGTGTTTATGTGGTTTAAAGTAAAAAAAAACATTATTTTCCACATACTGTACATTATTGTTGCTCCTCTAAGCCCCGCCTTTCTGAAACGCGTCGATTTTTACAAAGCTCTTCGTTCTGAGAAGCGAGGCGTGCTCTGATTGGCCAGCTGTCCACTGCGTTGTGATTGGCCGAATACCTCAAGCGTGAGATGGAAATGTTACACCCCTCACCGTATTGTGATGGCGTTTCCCGGCACCACGAGACTAAAACAATAAAACCCATTACAAATGAGGCATTTGTTGCATCCAGTGGGGACATAATTACTGATTATAATGACTTAGACTGTCTTTTCTGTCTTTTAAACATTACCATGTCTGCATTTGTGATCGGAAAAACGACAAACAACAAGCACTACTCTACACTGATTCAAAATCGTTTGAATCGTCAGAAGCAGAAACGTACTTACAGGCTGTGAGTCAGAAGGGCCAGACTGTCCTTGCAAAGTTGGAATTGCCCCACTTTATAAGCCTGCAAGCAAGGCTACTCTCCTGCCAGGTTCAGGAAATAGTCCTCCGTCAATTACGCCGCACACGCTCGAATATTTGCATTGTACTGTTCTGGAACAGCGTTGTAAACACAACTTGACCACTGATTTCTAGTTGTATCCTCTTTTGGAATCCCAAAGAAAGTAGTTTCGCTTTCACAGCGTCTCCAGGACATGGCGCCGGCAGCAGCAACAACTCTACAGCAAGAATAAAAGTCCCGCCCTCTTTCGTTGCGTAAACGTTTGGGCAGTGTTATGAAAATCTCCCCACATCGTGACGTAGACATGTGGGGCGTGTTTGAATGAGCCATTTTAGGGGGGCGTGGCAGAGTCTTAACTTTTATAAAGAATATCTCTTTGGTTTTGAGCCTTTAGTCTTTGCAACTTCAGGGATCTTATGTATGCACAATCAGCTTCTAACACGCCAAAGAGAAAGGAAAACTTGAAATCGCATCATATGACCCTTTTAATGTTAAGAAATCTGACTGTATCAGCATCCAGACGAGTTGTATTTTTGAGGTGTTCAAGTGAGTGTTTTATGCATGCTTTTCAAAATGTATTTTTACTGTATATACAACATTTTGACCACATGCATTGCTCAGCATCGCATACGGTGCATTTCTGGTCAGTCAGTGTTGTTGAGGACGGCCGCACTAATGAAAGCTCTCGGCTGACTCGCGGGGTTAATTGGCCGTCTGTGACCTTTCTCTCGCTCAGATCGCTGTCAGATCAGATGAAACGTAATATCACAAGTCTCACGCACAGTAGCCAGACTTTTGACTGTAGTTCTGTTTTCCATTTAGGATCTGTTCACTGAGACAGGAGATGAAATGAGCAGCTTATACAGTATATCACGTCAGCGCTGAGCTAACGTCATCAACAAAGCACTTTGCAGGACAGAAACGCTCCAGTTTTTATTCAGGGTTTCAGCACTCGCTCGTGTCCCTTTTTTGTCTTCATTATGCTGCTGCTGCAAACAACCTCTTCTCATAAGTGCATGAATATTGATTTTATGTTAGCGTGGAGGATTTGTCATTAATTTAGCTCTTTCTGAATTTAGCTGTGACCGTCCCAAAGCATCCATAGCATTGGTCATGCAGATTCAGTCAGACATGTAAGTGGCACGGTTTGGTATCTCATGCATATTCATCACAGGCTCGATTCTTGGCAAACACTCAGCGCTGTAAGCAGTCTGTAAACTTTGACTTTGCTGCTGTTCACAGTATTAGTCATTACACCACTAACGCTGAAGTGCAAACGCCTGCTATGGAAAATGGCCTTGTTTCGTTTTCTTGATGTTTGTTTACTGGTACTTTCCACATGTAGATTACAAAATAGGCCTGAAACTTTTATTTTGATTTTTTGGTTAAATATTGCAGTTTTTTAACAATACATATTTGGGACATATTTACAGCTTAACCATGATACATATTTAAAGTTTTATAGATTGACTGGTTGCAAATGTAGCCTAGTTAATGATAGTTGTTGACTACAAATATTGATTCGTGAATAAAAAATGTATTTAATTATATATTTATTTTTTTAAACTTACAATAACTTATGCAAACAGGGTTGAATCGCTGAACACCAGCCAACATCAACACTATGATTTAATATACAATTATATTATTTTTAAAAAATGTATTATTATTAATTTATTTATTTGCTTACAATGTAACAGGGTTGAATCATTGATTTAAATATATATAAAAGTCCCGCCTCGAATGCATCGGCCAAACAGAAAAACTTATTGGCCGATGCCGATATTTGAAAAATGCCAGATATCGGCCGATATATCGGCCATGGCGATATATCGGTCGATCACTAATATACAGTGTTGGGAGTAACGCGTTACAAAAGTAATGCATTACAGTAACGGATTACTTTTTGCTGTAACGCAGTAGTGTAAGGCATTACTAATCAATTTTCAGTAATATTTTACTCGGTACATGTTCAGTAACGCTTGCGTTACAACACACTTTTAGCCCAAAATTTATTTTTTTTAAAATTTAATTTAAAGTCGGGCTCCCGACTTTTTTATGTCCCTAGGGCCGGGCTTCGGGCCAATATTCACGTCATAGTTCAGACGCGGGCCGGTCCTCGGGCCTGTTTTAGGCTTCTCCTTATCTTTATATTTTAGACATCCATCAATTATTGATGAAAAAAAAATTGCCACTCTGGTGGAAACAACATGAGTCTGTGCTGCCGCGACTGTCAAGAGAGGCTCGACGGTGTTTAGTGTCCGGCAGCAGCAGCGAGCCGTCAACACAGCTGAAGAGTTCTGCTTCAAATACACGCAATAAAGCTTGCCGGGGGAAGTAAGGATTCGCCGTCTCCTCATTAGACGCGCCTTTAGAGAGAAGTGCATCTTCACGGATAACGATTATATTAAAGAGTTTTTGTTTTTGTTTTTATTTATTTCGTTAAGTAGTAATTTAAAGCTTTCTATAAATATATCTATCATGTCTGTGAGGCATGTATTCGTTGTCTTTCGGTTCATTTTTGTGAAGTGCTCCTGTTCAAGATAAAAGCACGACGTTTTATTGATATTGCGAGTGCACACAAATAAAAGTAGAGCCTTTACGGTTCCGAATGATGTATTACTCTTACCTTTATGAGCAAAAATTACAGCGTAAGTTGTTTCCATTGAAAAAAATTGCAATTGATTGCGGTGGTGCCTCCATGTGCTGCGCTTTAGCTTCCACTCTCCGCACAAACTACTGGATGCAGCGCACATTTATTTAGGTTTAACGTTTAAACATTGTTATATGCTTGAACCGTTTTAGTATATCTATAGATTTTATTTTAGGCAAGTCATGATGATTTGAGAAGGCTAAATTGATCAAACATAATGATCAGCCTCCGGTCTGCCACTGGCCGCTTGGTCATTACTTTAAGAAAGAAAAAACTTATTTAATGAACAAAAAATGCTCCAAACATTTTTCTAAATGAACTTAATAAAAAACCTAAACGAAATATAAATACTTTGCTATTACATACAAAACTGAACTATTTTAATAGCTGAAACACGAGCCGTTTTGGGGTGGGGTGGGGTGGGGTGGGGTGGGGTGGTGAGTGAGACGGGCTCAGGTCGGTAATTCTGATAAACTGTCGGACACGGGCCAGGCTAGGGCCTGGCTAGAGCCTAAATCTGAGGGCCGTGCAGGGCTCCAGTACATTTTGTCATTTTAGAATGTTAAGTTCTACTTCTGTACTTATTTTGGTGAAGTAACTCAAAAGTAATACAGGAGTCATGTAACGCATTACAATTCTGAGACAGTAATATTGTAATGTAAGGAATTACTTTTAAATAACAGTAATAAGTAATCTATAATGTATTACAGTTTGGAAGTAACTTGCACAACACTGCTAATATATATATATATATAAAATATAATTGTGTATTATAGGATCCAAATAATGCTACTTCTTGAGTGTCAGTATTTTAATTATGTGTATTAGATAATTAAAATAATTATGGTCAGTATTGTGCCATTGTTGTATGATTTTAATTGCTGGACAGTCAAGATTTTTTTTTTTTTTTTTTTTTTTTCATAATCTAAAATTCTCGTTTTAATGGGGATACAGATATTTGATGAGTTCATTCAGGAGTTGCTAGTTCATTTCTCAAACATTTACAAAGTAATGGCAAGTAATGCATTGAGTTAAATGTGAAAGTTGAAAAAAGCAGAAAAACAGAAATAACATTCTCTTGTGAAACATGCTCCAATAATTGTTTTTTTAACTGTATTTTTTTGTCTATAGCCTTTTTTGTTGTTGTTGTTTTTTTGTTTTGTTTAGTTTTTTTTGTTACAACTTTGAAAACTAATTATTAAAGTGCATGGAAGGTTGATTTGCTCACACTAGGATTTGTGCATCTCGTGCACTCTGTCTGTAGGAAGTGTGTGCTAGGATTCGGGATTGCCGCTGCTGTTTCTGGATGTTTCCATCATTCTCCTGTGCGCTGCTGTCATTCCTCTGACTGGATGTCGGGATCTCTGGCAGACATGCACTGTGTTAATGTTGTGGCTGAAGTCAGTGTGCTGAAGATTGACAGCAGCTGAGCCGTATTGATTGTTGAACCGACAGGCTGTGCTGCAGTCCGTCATAATGGATGATTGAGTCCAGTGTAATGGGATACGGGAGGAAACTCGATATAAAGCCTGAACAAACACTAACTAAACAGAACTGCACCTCAGAGATTCACAAAGACAGCGGTAGATTACAGCCAGCTAATTATGATAATACATTATTCAAATGATGCAAAAACTCTCTGAATGAAAAAAGTAATGTTTTCATTGTTTTTGTGTCTCTTATGTTGCAGACAATAAAAGGAATGAAATCAACCTGAAACCTGCACAATAAATATAACCTTTTTGCATTTTTACATTATTTACATTGCACATATTATATTCATGAAGTCAGTATGACTGCGGCCTGATTGTGGATAAGTCAGTTTGTGTTTGGTTGTCTGGACGTTGTTATATGGTACTGATGTGTTCTGTGTGGTTATATTTTAATCTCTTGACTACAGATTGTTTTGCTTATCTCAATCAGTTAAATATTGTTAGTCCAGTCTCCTAGTAAAGTAGCAGAAATCTTCTAAGTGGGCGTGAGATGTCATTCATGCCTGTAGCACAAATACTGGATGAGTTACATGCCAGAAAATTAATATTTAGGGTTTTATTTTTAAGGTTTATAGTGTTTAAATGTTTGGGGTTGGTAAGATTTTTTGATGTTTCTGAAAGAAGTCTCTTCTGCTCAACAAGGCTATGTTTATTTGATCACAAATACAGTAAAAACAGTGTAATATTTTTTACAATGTAAAACAGCTGTTTTCTGTGTGAATATGTGTTAAACTGTAATTTATTTCTGTGATGCGCAGCTGTATTTTCAGCATCATTACTCCAGTCTTCAGTGTCACATGATCTTCAGAAATCATTCTAATATGCTGATTTGCTGCTCAAGAAACATTTCTGATTATTATCAATGTTGAACACAGTTGTGCTGCTCAATATTTTTGTGGAAACTGTCATACATGGAAAATAAAAAAAAGCTTTCTGACCATAACTGTAATGTATTTTTTATATATATATTGTGCCTTTTTATATATATTGTGCATATTTGATATTATCATGTATAATATTACTATATACTGTATTTTATCTCTTTTTTTTTAAATAATTGTAGCTTTTTGCCTTTATAGGAATGAAGAGTGCAGAAAGGGACATACATTATTTAAAAAAAATAAATAAATAAAAAATCATCAGAAAAATGGAAATGTAGCTTACTGGTAATTTTCTGCCAGGACTTAATCTGGATATATGGAAAATACCGAAAAGTCCTTCATATTTCCTGAAGGTTTCATCATCAAGTTTTTGCAGGCTTCAGTGCCTCTATTAGACTTTCACATTTCTTTGCAAAATATCTACCAAGTCTCAACAGACATGTTCAGTCAGCGCACAACAAATCAGTGCAAGCATTGGAATAATCCACAGTAATACAAAAACTGTGGATGCTGTGGACAGAACATATTTCTTGTCTTTCTTTGTATTTCTTCAGCAAAATCTAAAATTTCCAATTAAATAAGTAAATTGCACTGAATGTACAAAAGAAATCTCAGTCTGTAACGGCTGTTAGAACATGAGCGAGCGCTCGACTCGTGAGCTTGTTTATCTGCGGTTTGTTTGATTTGTGCTGTTTGTGAAGAGTTTCTGCCTCTTGAATCGATGACCTCAAAAGCCAGAGGAAGATCTTTTTGCTTCTTCTGAGAGCGAACGCCTCACTGAGGACACCAGATTTACAGTGATTTACAGCGTGTGCTTGCATCTGTTGGTCTGTCGTATTGCCAGTGTCTGATTTGATTAACTGCAGACACCACCTGATTCCATATTTTGCATCTGCTACAATGACATTCAGACATTAAATGTGTCCAGTAACCTTTTAGAGCCACTTCAAATCTGGATGCAAAACGTGTGTATATGTAGTTGATTTACCCAGGATGTGGTACATTTTATTAAAAGAATAATCCTTAAAAATAATAATCATTTTGTAACATTTTTCAGAACAATGTCTAGACATAATTTATAATTGTAAATTAGTGTATCTTAATTTGAATGCATTTATTAATTTAATTATTTTTCCCTTTTTTATTTTTTTTTTTTTTTGCAGTGCATAGAAGCAAAGAAGTACTGCTGGTATTTTGAAGGAGGATACCCCATCTATTTCATGTAAGTACAATCACTTTTATTTGTCTTTCTCAGACACTTTCCCATCATCTGCATTCAGTTTTTTTTATGTCTCTTATTTTATAACCTCTAACGTACATGGCTGTTTTCCACTAACTGGCAACCCGGGGTGTTGAAATACTATTGGGTAAACTAGCAGTGGGCGGAGTCACACAGACCAAAACAAAAACAGACATTTCGACACCGAACGCACATTTCAAAGAAGAATAACTTGCTGTAGTTTTGTTTTTCAGAGAAACAAGTGTGAACTTAGCATGTTTCCTAAATATTTGCAAACATATCATGGTGTTTTTATGCATTAGTAAAGTCTAAAAAAAAGACATACAGCCCCTTTAACGTTCATTACTAATCAGAAATCAAAATACCAGTGCTGCTCTCCAAAATATGTTATTCTATTATTGTTTAGGCTTATATACTATTATAGTATTTATACTTTTTAAAAATGTTTTTAATTTATTTGAATTTTTAATTATTTATGTATGTATTTTTGGTCGTTTTTGCTTGTATTTTTATATTTTCAGTTTTTATTTTAATTTTAGTTTAAATTTTAGTTATGTCCTTTTATCTTTAGTTATGTGCTTTTTTCTAGAAGTAGTAATAGTAATTTTAATACTTCAACTTATTTTAATTCAGTTAGATGAACAGGCAACATTTTTTAAGTTTGTTTTTCAGCTAATGTTTATATTTTCCTTTTTTTAAGCTTTATTTCAATTTGTAACTAGCAGGTTTAGTTTGAGTTAGCAGTAAGAGCAGTGTTTTGAACAGAATGAGATGACAGCGTCTGCTGGAGGTGAGTTTCCATCTCAGTGACCTCGTCACAGCAGCACTTAGAAAAGACACTCTTAGGCTATTTTTATCTTTTAACAGTGAACACAAAAATAAGAAAAATACCAGGGTGGATTTCTGATTAGAACAGATCCAGTTCCAAACTCCATGTGACTTTCTTTTAGGCTTTCACTGATATGGAAAATTTGGCCGTTGCCACATAACCGATAATTTTATATACTTGGAAGCTCATAACTGATATATTGGCTGATAAATCAAAATCTTTACATGCATTTTGAGAGCCTGATTACAAAAACAAAATGCCCACCAATAAAAGCTCCAGAGAAAATATTCTGTAATTTTTCACTAATACCAATAACCGATTATTTTGTGTACTTTGTAGCTTTAGAGAAAATATTCTATAATTTATCGCTGATATTCTATAATTTATTGCTGATACCAATAACAAATAAATTTGTATACTTGGAAGCTCCAGAGAAAATGTTTTATAGTTTATTGGTGATGTTCTATGATTTATCGCTAATACCAATAACCGATAATTTTTTATAAGTGAAAGCTCCAGAGAAAATAATCTATAGTTTATCAGTGATATTCTATAATTTATCACCAATACCAATAACCAATTAGTTTGTGTACTTGGTAGCTTTAGAGAAAATATTCTATAATTTTTCAGTGATATTCTATAATTTATTGCTGATACCAATAACCGATAATTTTGCATACTTAGAAGCTCCAGAGAAAATATTCTATAATTTATTGGTGTGGTGAAGCCTCACGACAATTCATGTTTCAGCTGAATTTTGACGGCAAAATATGGACCAGATTCCAATCAGAGAATCAAGAGTTGGAGAAGGTTTGCATTTATTGATTGATTTATTGATATGCATCTGTGATGTGTATGCATGGTCTACAAAAGGAAAAAAAAAAATACAAATAATATTCATTTACCACTAGATTGCACAAAACCTCAGTTTTTCAATAACTGAAGAATGTAAAACGTATAAGATATTTGGGGTAAAAAGCAACTCTACTGTTGAGGCTAAAGGTGCAATAATTGACAATTTAATAGCTGACTGATTTTTGAGCTGTTTTAAGCTTTTTAAAATGTTTTGCAAATTATTAAATGTGAATTGAATGTTTTTTTTTGTTTTTTTTGTATGATTGGATATTAGTAAAATAACACATTTAAAACAAACAATAATAATAATAATTAATTAAATTATATTATTTTATTAATATGTAATAAATATTATTATTATATAAATATAAAATTATAAAAACATAGAATATTAATTTTAAGATTAGAATTTTAAGCTTAAAGGCTCCAGTCCCATTTATTGTACTTGCATGTAAAAGAGCAGCAGGTTTGGAAGAATGACGGAATGATGATAAATGTTTAATTTTTGGGGAGCTGTCTCTTTAAGAGCTCTGGGCTGGATGTTGTGTCCCACTGGGAGTCTGTGAGCAGTTCATCAGCAGGCCTCCAGTTATAATGCTGCATGTTCTTTCCGTTTATAACAAGCCAAACTGAACATCCCGTTGGCCAGCTTTTATCTCTGAATGTGTCTTGTGTAATACCTGCAGCAGTGTTCATTTGGGGCATGATTGCATGGCTTTGCATTGTGTTGTGCAGATAAAGCAGGAGTCTGGCGCGATGGGAAATGCTGGAGGGGTGATGGGACGCTTGCGTCGGATCCGTGTGAGATCGCAAACCCATCACACAACCGAAGCCATTTTGATGTTTTCCCCTCTGGTTCTTCTGCACCGGAAGCCTGTTTTCTGTTGAATGATTGGCACCTTTGAATGACTGCGAACGCAGAGGAAAAACTTGTCTTAAGGTCGTTTGGCCGTTTGATGGCGATGACCTTTCAGATTAGTCATGTTGTGTTTCAACTCAGATTAAAGGGATAGTTTACCCAAAAATGAAGATTTGCTGTTAATTCACTCACCCTCAGGCCGTCCAAGATGTAGCTGACTTTTGTTCTTCAGTAAAACAGTAAAGAAGATATTTAGCTGAAAGCGTAGGCCTTGATGATTCATAAAATGCAAGTCAACAGCTACATCACTTTGAGAGTCAAAAAAGCATATGAGGCAAATTTAACACCCATGGCTCCTGACGATATATTGAGGTCTTATGAAGTGAAACGATCAGTCTGTGCAAGAAACTGAACATTATTGACCACATTATTATTATCTGTGATCCAGAGCCTTAGACAAACGTGGAAATCTGATTCTTTTCAGTTCACTGGTTTGTTTACTCGATGTAATGTATACACAATTATATTATTAAAACTCCCAAGAATCATGTTAAACATGGATGTTTTTTTGGTATATAAAGTGAATAAACTAGTCTTCATCAGCTCATCTTTTTACATAAACCATGAGAAATCATAAACTTGCACATTTTGTGTTTCCATCGAAACATGTCATGGACTTAATACATCTACGGTCGTGTGAGAAAGTAAGCATGGAAAGGTCTTTGTAAGTGTCTTATGAACGTTATATGTAGTTCATCAGAAGCCTGTGGTCTGGACTGGTCTCATGAAGTGAGTAGTTTATCTACATCAGCTATTAAAGGAGCTCTAAAAGTGAAATGGTTATAAATATCTAATAAAGGGTTTCTACTCATTTATAAGAACTTTAGAGTCCAATACTCCACTGTCTGAAAGAAAGAAGAATACACTGGAAAACTTTCTAATGATTCTGATCTGAGCTGACAGCTTTGCATGCGCTGATTCCTGAATTGTGTGTAACCTCTTTTCTAAAATTAGAACTGTCATATTTGATCAATTTACTGCATCCTTGATGAATAAAAGCATTAATTTATTTAAAAGACAACAACAACAAAATCTTACTGACCCCAAATAGTAACTTCACAGTAAACAACCACATTTCTGACAATTTGGTGGTGAAACCATTTTCTCTTAGAAATTGCTTGTAAATTTCACAAATGATTATAAAGAAATGGTGAGTAACACATCGAATTAAACATGAAATTTTGAATTGAAACAAAAAAGCCTGAAGTAGTATATTCTTGTAAAACAGAACTCCATTAATCTTTGTTTTACTTACAATTTCAAAAATTAATTTTTTGTTTCAGAATACACAAAAAATATTTTGATTTAAATTTTATTTTAAATAATTTATCTTTTAATTATGATCAGTTATCCTGCATCCAAAAATATTTTCTAGGGACATTTTACAAATAGATAAATAAATACTTTTTTGCTATTATCTACTCTTCTGTCATTATAGAAGAGTGGGGGGTGTTTTAATGTTTTTATGGCATTTTTAACATCTGGCCGAAGGACTACAGTTAAAAACGAGTCTGTTGGCTTATACTGGCACATTTACAGAAATGCTATAAATGAAGTAATCCCTTGATTAAATGCTGAGATGACTTCTGAAGTAATTTATAGACGTTTCTCCTCAAGCTATTAGACTCCAAACACACTTCTTTCTTTGCAGCAGTGATGTTTTTAAGACAGTGAATTTATTTCCTCCCAAACTGTAGATGTTTACAGGCAAATCGTGGCGAGCGCACTGGTATTTCTGATGATTCAGCTCTCTGTCCATCCCTCCTGAAAGATTAAACGCTTACAGAAACCCTTCTCTGATCCGCTCTGGCTCAATCCAGAGCAGAAATCACTGTCATATACGCTGCTGTTCACGTTAGAGATCGCATCTCACTTTATTTATCAGCACATCAAGGGCGTCTTTTCATAAATTATAACTCATATGTGTTTAATATTTCATGCAGTCTCTGTTTCAGTCATCATTTATTTATCACATGTGGCTTATATGGTGCATGTCACTTTTTAAATATAGATCATAAGTTTTCTTTGAACGGCTGTATATAATCTTGACATGGCCTTCTTTTATAATTTATGAAGACTTTCAGTGTGCCTAGTTTCATGTTAAGCAGTCTTGCGTGTTTCATAGACGATCCTGTCAACATGGCATTGCACGGCTTGCTATTGATGACACTGAATTGGGGAATTCAGTAAACGGATTACTTTAGAAATTCAGTGCAAAATCTGCCATCTAACCTCATGCATTACAGTTTAATTTAGTTTCTAAATGTTCTAAAATATCACTGTGCATTATTATGAATGAGATAAATGTAATTCTTTTTAGTGCAAGCCAGAGTTATTATTGTGTTGTTCATACTCAGGACTGTCCATTGTTGATCAGACATGCTTCACAATCAAGAGCTCGAGTTGAGTTTATTCTAATTTTTAACGCTTAGTATCTAAACGCTCTTGTTTTTGAGGATGTGGATCAAGCACCGTGTTCTGTTCGCTGCATGTAATGTGCATTTGAAAATACAACATGCTCTAAAACAGCTTCTCAAGTTTGTATTAACCGTTTATAAATCTGTTAAATAAATCAACAAAACAGAAGCGTTTCTAAAGAGACGTTTCCATGCAGTTTCCACCAAAATAAAAGCACTATGGTTTAATCTTTGAAAGCAAAGAAAAAAACTATAAATATTAGTATTGTGCTTTTGTCAAAAGTAAGGGATATTACACGGCTGGCTGTGCATTAAATGATTTTAATGCATGACGTGGAAGCAAAGAACCACCCTGACACACAGCGGAGTGCATTAAAATGGTTGAATGCACAGCTAGCCATGCATTATTCTTGTTATACCATGGTCATTTGCCAGCATTGACAAGATAAATCTGTTAATGATGTTTGCATTGTAATATTTGACTGGAAGGGTACAAATGGTGGTTATTTTCATCAGTGACAGCTCTTATGGCATTCTGCCCGCTTCAGAACAGACACATAGATGAAGTAGATTATCACATTTATTTGAATGCCACCAAAATCACCTACCCTGCCTTTAACTTGATCTGCCAAACAAGAACAGGCCGTACTAGAGGAGTCAGAGCAGACTGTTTTCTGTTTTGATGTATATACGGATGGACTGTGTGTCTTCAGTCAGTGTTTGTGCTGTTGTGAGCTGAAGCAGCGACAGTACAGTTTTTTTTCAGCTGCTTGCACACATTTTCAAAACTTTGCCTTTTTTTCCCCAAAACTTTCCAAGAATCCAAGAATTGCACACAAAATGCAAAATGCCTCTCATCTCTTGCAAAATGTAGCACTGCATTCAAAATATCACAAACACGTCTCAAAAGCAAACATTTGCCATAATATTAATTCCTGGTAGATTTGTGTGTGTTACAGAGAGAGCTGTGTGTTGTGTTTTACAAAAAGTGTTTTATGAAATTGTAAACTGAGTCAAAGTCTGAGAATGAGTGTCTGGTTTTGTAGATCTGGTGTGTGCTTCTGCTGTTTGAGTGACAGCTTTCAGAAACTGTGTGACAAGAGAAGATTTTGTGTGTAAGCAGCTGAAAAAAATAAATAAATAAACTGATGAAATTTTATATTGAAGAAGCTGAGTGCTGGATTTTTATTTATTTTAATTATAATTTATATTTTAATTAATAAATTAAAAATCATTTAAAAATACTTATTTTTCTGATAATGAATGTTTAAGCAGTGTGACTTGTGTCAGAGCTGCTTCACACCTCACTGAACAAAGACTTGCGGTAAATATCAGAAGCTCAATGCGGACGGTTACGCTCGTTAAATCAAAGGGCAGCGACTTTTAAAGTGTGCTGGTAATTAGGACCTTCAATTACAGATGTTCTGTTGGAATGTCATCATCAATGGCTAATTATCTGCTTCAGCATCCATTGTGGCAGTAGTATTTATTTATCAGTATTTGTGGCGAAGAGAAGTTTGCACATTCTGCTCTGCATATCCTGTTATTTTTCACGGGAGAAATAAGGTCAGATATGGATTTAAAAGGACATGAGGGTTTATAAATGATGGTGAAATTCTTGTTTTGGTGGTGAACTGTTTTTTAAACTCGTGTGTTTCTTCATTTGGATGAATGGGTTTTTAACATCTTAATCAAACCAATGCAAACACCATCCATCAACATCACAGTTCAAGCGCTGAAGCGTAGAGCTGCAGTCACAGAGAAACACATTGACCTGTCATTGCATCAACTTTCAAGCTCTGCTGGATGCAGAAGAACTAGATCACAGGAACGCTTTGATTGTATACAAGTCAGCCAACTGTAGGGAACAGGGTTATTTTCAGTCTCTACATCAAACATTAGACTCAGTTCACAAGAAGAATTATGCTATTTACATGATCTGTTTGAAATATTGAAGGAATAGATCAGCCAAAAATGAACACTAGCTAAAAATGTGCTCACCCTCAGGTCAGCCGAGATTAGGATGAGTTTGTTTCTTCATCAGGTTTGGAGAAATGTGTCTCAGCAATGGATGCTCTGCAGTGAATGGGTGCCGTCAGAATGAGAGTCCAAACAGCTGATAAAAACATCACAATAATCCACACCACTCCAGTCCATCAGTTAACATCTGGAGAACACAAAAACTGAAACAAATCCAGCATTAAGACGTTTTTTAACTAAAATATGAGTCTATAATCCATAATAACTCTTCCTCCAGTGAAAAAGTGTTCTGGTCCGAATCAGGAGAGAAATCTGCACAGATCAAGCAGCGTTTACAAGCCAAAACAGCTCTAAACTAATATGAGAGAGACAACAGGAGATGTACTTTTTCACTGGAGGAAGTGTTATTATGGATTATAGACTCATATTTTAGTTAAAAAATGTCTTAATGCTGGATTTGTATCAGCTTTTGTCTTCTCCAGATGTTAGCTGATGGGCTGGAGTGGTGTGGATTATTGTGATGTTTTTATCAGCTGTTTGGACTCTCATCCTGACGGCACCCATTCACTGCAGAGCATCCATTGCTGAGACACATTTCTCCAAATCTGATGAAGAAACAAACTCATTTTTTCATTTCATTTCTTTTTTGCTGAACAATTCCTGTAATGAGTATTTAATGTTGTGTTGGTTGCAGGTTTGCAGCTGGTCAAACAAAAAAAAATGCTGACTTTTACATGTGACACTGTGATATTTGGTTTTAGCGTGTGAGAAATGATGGTCTCAGCTGGTGGAGTTGGGTCTGTGTTTGTGACGGATGGAGTCAGGTTTGTGTTGTTGTTGTGTGAGCGGTGGACTGTGAGATTACCTGTCATGATTTCCAGCACAGACTCTGATGCTGTCGCTCTTATCTTCATATTATCAACTGTAGCAGCATGACTTGACTCACTAGGATTGGGTTATGTTTTATACTGATGTTTATCTGTTGTCTGGTTGTCTACATCAGATGGTCAGTGACGCCTTGTGGCCTTTGGGCGATGACACAAAACAGTTTTTTCTGGAGATAAATACATTCAATAACTTGAATACACCTTTTCAGCAGTAAGCATGTTTTTCTTTTGGGGGTACATAAAATATTTTAAACCTGTGTTCTTTCTTTCCTTTTCTTCAACATATATTCTTCATCTGGTGGTGGTTGAGGGGAGAGACCCCCCACATGATTGTAAAGCGCTTTGGGTGTACAGTAATACACAATAAAGTGCTATATAAATGCATCATTCATCACTCACTCATTCATTCATATACACTCTTATTTTGTCAATGGCTCCTTAAAAGTTTCTGAGATTTCCTAATTTTTAAAGATCCAACACTGTAAAAATTATTTTTCCAAATTGTAAATAAAGATTGGAGTACATTTTACAAAAGAAAAAAGCTATTTCAATCTTTTTACAGTCTTTTAAAAATGTAATATTTTATTCAATGTATTCTTTGCTGTTCCCTTTTAAGGGAACTCGCACTGCATCCTCTAGTGGAGACTGCATCCTCTTGACATGCTGTTTATATCTTTCTTATTTCTACTTTAACGTTTATATTTCATACATTATATTAAAATATATTATGTAGGCAGTCAATTTAGTAACTCAATTTAATATTTTATTAATTTACTGAGGTTGCATCTATCTTCTGCTGAACACAAAGGAAGATATTCTGAAGAATGTGAGAAACAGAGCAGTTCTGGGGCACCATTGACTTCCATAGTATTTTTTTTTCCTACTACGGAAGTCAATGTTGCCCCAAAACAGCCTGGTTACAAACTTTCTTCAGAATATCTTCCTTTGTGTTCAGCAGAACAAAGACATTCATACAGGTTTGGAACTACTTGAGGATGAGTAAATGATGACAGCATTTTCATTTTTGGGTGAACTATACCTTTAAATTACAAAAATTATGATAATTTGGTGGATAATTTAAAATTAATCACTTATAGGAAGCGTATTCATTCTGCTGTAAAATTAACAGTTGCCTGAGGGCGCTCTACAACCCTGTCATCTTATCTGAGTGCAAAACACTGCTCGGGAGAGTTTCGAGATACTATAAATAATAAATACATAAAATTATGAACATGTGTTAACGTACTTATTTTTGTTGATCAGTATTTTAATAGTATTTAATGATTATGAACATATAAGCATTACAAAACAAATTAATATACCATCGATGAAACCACAAAGCTGACGCAGAGGTAGGTATAATTACAATATAAAGTCATTTGAGTGTTAATGCTATTAATATTATTTTCTAAAATAAGGTACATGTAATATAAGTTCATATGTGACGAAACAGTTCCAAGTGTAGCCTACACGTCACCGTCCGAATCCGTTCACTCCTTTCTGATATAGTGCACTATATAGGGATTAGTGAATGGGTGAGCGGTTTCGGACACAGCTTTAGTGTGTGCCTCTGTTTGAGGACCTGACGACATGCATGATTGAATGCGCTCATTCATTGGGCTTATTATGAATAAGTGTGAATGTGTGTTTGACTCACGAGACAAATTTATTTGAGATTGTAGACAGTGTTTGCATGAGCGCATTCACCTCTCTCGAGAGTCAAACAGGCTTAATGCGATGCATTCGTGGCAGTTTCTGTTCTCACCTGATATTTTAAGGGGAATCTAGTGTTTGGCTCTCGAGGGAGCTGAATGCACACTGCGTGATGGGATCGCACTGAGAAATGCCTTCTATGTTTGATTCTCTTTTGCAGGCCATGGAAGGAATCTGACGGGAAGTGCTTCCCTTTTCAGCAATTCCTTTCTTTCTGTTCTCTCCCGAGGGATAGTAGTCACAAGAATCGGTTCCACCCAGGCTTGACTTTCTCTCGATGGATTGCGGTGAAGTGGGATCGAGCACAGAGTTTCCATTTTGAGCTCCTCTTTTAAGCGGAAGTCTATCAAAGATGTACGAGAACCATTTCCTTTAGTGGCAATCCCTTTTATGAAGATTGCAGCAAGATGCCCATCCCCAGTGATTTTGGTTTTTAAGTAGAGTTCTTTGCATTCTTCTTAGCAGCATCTCAGGTTGAGCTGCCTCCAGTGTATTTATGGCAGCCTAAAGTTGATAACTGTCTGAGGACAGTTCCCTTTGACTAGATGCACGGGTGGAGCGAGATGTCCCTCACTAAGTATGTAGATATTGAAGCAGGGTTCCTTGCTCCTCTGTTCAGTCCACATGTATAGGTTCCTTGGATTGAGCTCTCGTAAAGTCTCCCTACTCTGGAAGTATTTTTGTCAAAGATGTACCGGTTGAGGCTGGTTTCCTTTGAAAAGATCTCCCTCTGAGTCGAGAGCTTTTTCCCTACCGAATATTTCAGGTAGCCGGGTCGGGCTTCCTCGGCGCTTTCTAGGTGCTTCTATAGATGGCCCCCCTAAGGTTCCCTTTTGATATTATAGGCTGCCTCCTCTGATCTCAGGGTGTTCTCAAGCAGGTGGTCCCCTGAATCCCACATGCTTTGGGCTGTCTCCCCTGCTTTAGGGTTTTAAGTAGATGGCCCATGAATGGGAAGTATCTCCTTAATATTGGAGTTGGTTGGGTTCCCCATTTCCCCCATGTTATTTTAGCTGTCTGGGCGTCATTGCTGTGGGTGTTTGCCACTATTTTTGATGCTCTTTTCACCAGGTGGACAGGCAGTGCACCGAGGCATGGCATAGTGGGTATTTGGTTCCCCATAGTGTCCACTAGAGGACGCAGTGCGAGTTCCCTTGGAGGGGAACGTCTCAGGTTACGCATGGTTCTCTGAGAGGGAACGAGACAGTGCGTCCCCTTGCCATGCCTGTTTCACATCTCCTTTAAACAAAAAATTTGATGATGCCCTCTCTCATAACCCAAGGTTCATAATAATTTGTAAAATTTTGCTAGCAATTTCCGAGTGAAAATTGTTTCAAAGTAAATCCTACACCAAATATTTATAAATTTTGTAATGTCTTACAAGTAAGAACATTTTTTGTTGTTTATTATTAGTCGGAGTATTCTTAATTAATAGGAGAGACATACATTTCAATCATAAACAAAAAAGTGGTTACATATTCAACATATTATATTCAGTCAATTGCAGTTTTGCTGCTGTTGCTTAGTCATTAAAATTACAAGACTTATTTGGATCCTTTCAGTTTATGTGACTGATTTCAGCGTGTGATGATTCTCCCAGAGGTTTGCTGAAAATCAGCACTGACATCTTGACTCGTGCTTGAAGTCTAGTCATTCTCTCAGATATGAAGAGCTTCAGAAGAAAAACTCAGGTCAGAGCTGAACTGTCCTTACACTCGAGAAGCTCATGCAGGTGAAGGTTAATATCAGCACAGAACAGAACAGCGTTTGCTCACTTCAGAACAGATAAGTGGTATATTTTGCCGTGGTAAACTCACTGACACGCTGAGATAGTCCTATAATTTACGTAAATCACAGTCTATTCCGATCCATTAGGCCCTGAGA
>JAFVLL020015861.1:0-5000 GCA_021397915.2 Tor tambroides | reverse complement strand
GGCATAAAACATTAATTTCATTTATCTTTAAATATTAATTTAAACTTTTGGCAAACAAAGGGGATTATTTATTAAAGTTAAAATTATGGAAGAAATGTTTGATCATTCCTTAAAGTTTTCATAATTTTAGCAGTATAGTATAAATATCTTGTTGAACAGCAGTAGTTTGTTCAGTAATGAAAATTAAAGTAATGTACTTCGTTTAAATGTCTTCAAATAAAACCGGACTTTATTTTGACGGGCTGCCGTGAATAATTTTAATTTCTTGTGTGTATACGATACATTAGTTTTACTCAAATGAAACGGGAAAACGCTCATGAACGACTTAACAGATCTGGAGATGTTGTTCGTATTTGCTGTCTTCATTGAGACGGCAGACGCCGAAATCACAGCCGCCACGCCAGCGCCCCAGTCTGTGTGTGTGTGGTAGCGGAAAACGCGCCGCCTTCTGCTATTCATTCATACAGAGATATGATCGCGTAATATGAATTAATGCTCATCAGATCGCGTAAATCAGTGGGAAATGAATAGAAATGATGATTCTGTGTAAAGAAATATCAAATAAACATGTATAACAATATATAAACCCTGGCAAAGCTATTATTATCAGCGCATGTGAGCAGAGCATAGCGGGGAGTGATCATCGAAGGAGATTTAGCAGCGCGTTCAGTACAGCTGCATTCACAGCATGTCACAAAAGCACTGGGTAGCTACTACTGCAAACAGGAACAAGTATACTACATAGAAATTTCCTGTTTGGTGCTGCTATTTGAGCGGACTCTGCTTCTCCGGCATGAGCGGTAACGGAGCAGAATGCACACTGAGAGAGCGGAATATTGAACGGAGCGTCACGCGGCGCAGTGATGAGAGTGAATCTGAACACTGCTGGGCGGCGCGGCGCGGCATATATTTTCGGCGGCCAAAAATTCAGTGCATCCCTATAAAATGGACTAAACGAGTCTTCGAGGCACACAATTTGCCTCGATGATTTTTTGTATTCGAGTTACTCGAGTTACTCGAGGAATCGTTTCAGCCCTACATGTGGAGAACTATCAACTTGTTAGTCGCTGAAACTGTTTTCAGAATATGTAATAATTGAAGATGCAGAAATCTGCGGGCTGCAGATTCAGTTCATATGAATTAGTTATGAATGAGGTAACAGTGATGTATTATAGCAGAGATGAACCTTCACTGCACAGAACAGAACAGATGAGATACGCCACTCACTGAAACAGATTAATAGAAATTACAGCGCTATGGCATGTAAGAAATGAAGTTTCTTTTATAGTGATACATAAATAATGATTTGTCTGCAACATATAAATCACATCATATTCCATTATGTAGGGATTCAAGAGATTATCAAGTTACCCCCTCCCCAGGACACACACACACACACACACTCAAAAAAGAAGTATTTAGCAGACAATATAGATTTGAGCAAAGACAGAACATTTTTGATGATACATTTAGTATCTTTGTCAGATTTTTATTAGTGATCCACTAATTATCTTAGTGTTTAACACTGCCTTTATTTGATCAAATTTAATAATAAAGTAATTAAGGTTTTCTATGTGAATTTATGTTCAGATGTAATGTATTGCTGTGATGTACAGCTGATGCTTTTCAGCATCATTACTCCAGTCTTCAGTGTCACATTTGATCTGTCACTTTTGATCAATTTAATGCGTCCTTGATGAATAAAAGTATTGATCAACCCCCCCCCCCCAAAAATATATATATTTATATATTTAAAGTGGGATTATAGTTGATCTTTCTTTAGTTCTGTATGGTATGAAATCATTTAAATCAATATTTATATTAACCTGGTTGGCGTTAAACACTGTGTCTTGTGCGCAGGCGGATGTATTTCTGTTTTTTATTAATTTCTGATTCAGGTATTGTTGCAGATGCTGCTCCTCTGATGGTAATAATCATGTTCTCCTCCCGCTGGCTCCTCATAAATGGCCCATTAAGTATGCTAATAGATCGCAGTGGTTCTGATGGGCTCGTTTATTTCTCATTTCACAATATGGAACAGCTTGGAAAAAGGGTGTAGTGCTTTCAGTGTTGTTTAGAGGAACGTGCTGTCGTTCCGGGTTGGGTCGGGGTTTTAGCTGCTAAGACGTTTCTTTCTCAGGCGAGCTTTATGTGGGTCGTTGCTTTGATTGGTGAGTCTCGGTCATTAGTGCTGCTGTTGAGCTGAAGCTCTGATAAAACGGCCTTTGATTCTTCCTCTCCGTGTCGTTCTGAAGAGCTCCAGCTGATGTCTGTTTGATGTGACGGGACAGAAGAGTCGCTGAAGAAACCCGCATTAAACAGCAAATCAGCACATTTCTTTCTCTTCTCATGCACGGGGCTTTCAGTTTGCTCTGAAATGATTGCCTGTTTAGCAGAAGCTGCATAAATCACACCGTTTAGAAAAGCTCAGAGTAAAGAAAATCTCTGGATTCATCCTTCGACATCACTGTCCGTTCACTGCTGATGTTCGTGCTGCTGTTTACACACCAAAGATGGCAATAAAGAATGACTTTTGTTATCTGAAACCGGTAGCACGTACTTCTTCGCCACAGGACCTGAAGGAGAACAGCCTGCTGCTCTGATAATGCTGATCAGATTGTGTTTTCTCTGCAATCTACATTCATTCAGTTCAAGTAAATTGAGAGTCACGAAATTCAATAGGAACACTATTTATTTTTATTTCAGGTTTATTTGACAGGGACAATGCACATAAATGTACAATATGCCAGAAGGCTATTTTGCATCTGCAGTCCAACTAATGCATTTACATAAACTCTTTCATTTTGCACTGCTATACGAGCCGCACCAGTGTCGGGTGTGATGTGTTTCCTGATCAGATGCACAGGCCGTTTAGGGATGGTGTGACTGAGAGAATCTGAATAATTGATGCTTCTCGGCATATGTTCATATTTTAGGTGATATTATCTGCAGCAGATCTGTGAATCAATAATGCATTGGAGCTCAGCTCTGACAGACCATAACTACTCAAACCGCACTGTGTGATGTTCAGATTGAGGAAAAAATAATCACCGTTTCCACAAAAATATTGTGCAGCACAACTGTTTTCAACATTGATAATAATCAGAAATGTTTGTTGAGCAGCAAATCAGCATATTAGAATGATTTCTGAAGATCATGTGACACTGAAGACTGGAGTAATGATGCTGAAAATACAGCTGCAGATCACAGAAATAAATTACAGTTTAACACATATTCACATAGAAAACAGATATTTTAAATTCTAATAATATTTCATAATTTCTACTGTATTTTGATCAAATAAATGCAGCTTTGGTGAGCAAAAGTGACTAAAAATCACATAGATAGATAGATATTTTATGTATATTGTGCTTTCATGTATTAAAATGTTTAATGCAATAGTTATTGTAATTAAAACAATAATAATATATATTATAATAACATTTCCATATATATTCCCATATAGTAGATAAATCATGTTTTATTGGTCATTACTGTCACATTCTGCCACTGATAACATTCACTCGACTCCTTTTTAATTGCTACTCATTATAACAATTAAAAAATGAAAATCCCTGTTGAACAGTTGGAAAGATCCTGCTGTGATGAAAATGAGTCTCTTTGACTGTTATTTCTTCTCACTGTGGTTTGATTGCAGAAGAACTGTGAGGTGAAGCCTTCAAAGCCTAAGAAAAAGTTTGGCTGGACTCTGATCACTGCAGGATTCTGAACTGTTTAAAGTTGCACAAAATGTGTGAACGAACGGTTTGCAAATCCTGCAGCTGCTGTGGAAAGACAATCTTAGTTGAAGTCTTATCATGTATTAGTATTCAGTGCATCTGTTTTCATTTCAATCCACCGCTGCTTCATTCATCATTGTTCTTGTTTTCTGTGAATGAGATGCTATCGGCTCTCGGTGAAGAGTCCGGTTGGAAATGGAAATGAACTGATTGCATCTTTCAGTCGTGGCGTTTTGACCTCTTATTTACGGTTTCTCCACAGATGTCGCTCGTATGAGGACTGCTGTGGGACTCGCTGCTGCGTCCGAGCGCTCTCCATCCAGAGACTCTGGTATTTCTGGTAAGAACGGCCTTTTCTTCTCCTTTTATACATTATTAGTTTGTGTTTTATTTTTCTTTTACTGTAGGATTTACTTTAAAACTATTTTCACTCAGAAATTGCAAGTAAATTTCACAAAATGTGAAAAACTGAACTAGTGTTTTTGGTAACACTTTACTCAAAGCCTTTATATATAATGCATTATAAAAGTAGTTTCAGTGCATTAATCATGCCTTGTAATGCACCTTATAATGCATTGTATGATCTCATGAATAATTGTACTGCTATTATAATACTTAAATATTTGTTGTTACACCTTTAAAAAGTATAATGCACATGAAAAACAAACCTACAAATATTATTATGCATTTTAAATTTGGTTACAAATATTCATGAAAAGATATAATGCATTACAATGAATATCTTTAAAATGCATTATGCATAACGGCTTTAAGTAAAGTGTTACTGTATTTTCTTGTAAAACATACTCCAATAATCTTTGGGTCAAATATGAAAAAGGGCTTTTCAAGCATCAAAACCAATGTTTAATACAGCTTTAAAATTTAAGGGTTTTCCCCCCATACATTAGAATGTCCTGTTTCATTTTATTTGTTCTGAACAAAACATAATGACTATCATAATGACTATGAAATGCTTCGCGAGTTGTACAGCGCCATCAGCGAACAACAAACAAATAACCCCGACGGCTTTTTCATCATAGCCGGTGACTTCAACCACGCTAACTTAAAGACAGTTTTGCCAAAGTTTTACCAACATGTGAACTTTGCAACAAGGGGAAACAATACACTGGACCTTGTTTACACAACAGAGAAGAACGCATACAAGGCGGAACCCCGCCCCCACCTCGGGTACTCAGACCACATCTCTGTTATGCTAATCCCAGCATATAGACCACTTCTGAAACTCGCCAAACCGGTTCA